>PVIA01004405.1:86591-139520 GCA_004024845.1 Tonatia bakeri | reverse complement strand
TGGACCACCCATGCTCTAATTTCAGAGGTAAATGTACAGGATCTATTGATGCAACACTTAAAATAAGTTGGGAAGGCTAAACTAAAACACAATTTCAGTCCTCTGCATCTGACCACTCCAGTGCCAAATAAAATATGTCAAAAAAGACAAACTTAAGTAAATAAGATGGGCAGTCTAGAGTAAACATTGCCTAATCTAAGCATCAAGGTATTCTCAAGGTATTTCCCTAGCAGTAATAGCTCAAAATGCAAATTACTCCCAATTTCATGGGAGAAAGGTAGAGATTGTATAAAGGTTATATTCAAGAGAGAAACAGATAGAGAATCCCTTGCACCTGGATTTAATAAATGTCATTGCCCTTGATCCCACTTCCTTAGGGATAAATTTAGGAGTTAGAAGTTACTAAGAGTTGCCAAGGGCTCCCCAGTGAACCCAAAAGGCCAAACTCAGAACCCTGATACACATCTAAATTTTAGAGACTGATACACCAAGAGGAACTTTTAAGGAGGTACCTGAGAAGGCACAAAAAAATATCTAGGAGAGAGTGTACATTTCTAGAACTCATGGGAGGACAGAATTTAGACAGGGCAAGTAGTCAAAAGTGCATATTACTATTACAGATGATAATTAAAAGTGTGATACATGGCCTCAATGAAAATGGGTGTCAGTGTAGTATAGAATCAGAACCTCGGATGGTGAGCACAGAAATGTGCACAATTATTATGCATGCTAAGATTTGCATGGGTTAGGCATAAATGGAGAATTCTACTTTTACATGACAGCTAGTTAGCAGTCCTTGGAACTGGCAAATGGCCAAGTTATAGCAGAACTCTCAGCTAAGTAAGAAGGCACCTCAATCACATGGTCTTTGCTTAGTTAGTGCCCAGATGGTGCACTTGAGTGTCTGACCACCAGATACCAGATGGTGAAGTAGCACAAGAGTGTTCTAGTTTTTGATGAGCTGTGAACCTATACATTCCCCTTCCTGATTACCATTTAGACAAATGTGGGTTAGTATTTCTTTGGAATTGTAGATGAATAAAGTTTTTATCTTAAATTTTATTCTGAACAAAGATGAGAAGATAAAAGGATGTTCCATAGGACCTCAAACTCCATATGTCTGAAGCTGAACTCAAACACATACACATGAACCAGAAAAAGAGGTAGAAAAAAGACAGAGAGAGAACAAATCACACCATATGGTATTAGATTAAAATACCTACACTAAAGGTACATTAATATTAATATTGTTAGATGATTTGCATCCTCAATTCAAATCCTAGATGTTTGATCATAGCCTGCTATGGATCTTGGGAAAGTCACTTAATCTTAGCTTTGGTTTCCCCTTTGGTAAAATGGGATGATAATAATGATACCTAATTCACAGAACTGTAAGAAATAAATATAAGAACACATATGGCAAAAAAAGAGCACATATGGCATGATTCCTTGTGCAAAGCAAGGGCTCAATAACTGTTATCTATTATAACTATTATGGCACTTCAGAATCTGGCAGGAGCTCCGATTGTACATTATGAACTTCAATAATAATGATAACATATGCTACTCTTTCAAGATCATTTGTGTTAATAGAACATGCATAGACATAGACACCTACATATATGCATATACATACATGTAACAAGACAGCTTCTCCAAAAAGGCAGTTTCAATATTAAACAGAATTTTAATCTAAAAATATATTGAGAAGAATGTTCTTTGATCTTGGAAATGGTTTTTCCCTTCATAGAAACAATGACTGAAATAAAGTATTTACAGAATTCTAGACCCCAAATTAACTTATAAATGATGACACTTCTGAAATGTGTAAGGAAATTAGCAGATGCTGAGAATAATTTGGCCTAAGATCTATTCTAGCTTCCTTCTAGTTAGTAAGACACCAGAGAGTTAAAGTTTGGAGAAAAAAAATATCAAAGACACATTTTTAACTAGGGTTTAAGCAAAACTAAGTTCCCACCAATCATATGAACTGACATGAAATTTTGGTTTTGAATAGTGAGGCACTTGGAGAGAGAAGCAAAGTATAGAACATCCCATTTTCTGCCAGAGACTGTGTGGTTCCTGAATCAGGTTCTTCCTGGCTTAGCAGCCACTGTTGCTTTCCTGAGGTTAGCAGAGAAAGTAGAACTCCAGTAGCAGTAGTTACCTATCATTGTCTTCCTACAGAGATGGTATAACTTTCTTGATTGAACACAGCAGACAGGTTCTGGGAGTTTGTCTCTGGGAGGTCAGCTTTCTATTCCAGCTCTTCAAGTAATTTTGAAATGTCTAATACACTGTATGAAATTTTTGTGTACTTAAACCCATTATAATCAATTCTGCTTGAATTGATTATGATCAATTGACTATAATCAATTGGTCAACGGAAAGCTCCCTGACCAATAGAGGCAAGCAGAACAAATACAGCTTTGGACAGGGGGTCCAAGTCACTGCTCAGGCAAATCAAACTTACTGGAAGCCCTGCATAAGGATTATCAATGCTAATTACCATTGTCCATACAAACATAAAAATATTTACAAAATAACTTTCTATGAAGAACAGCATGGGATTGGGGTGGAAAAGAGGAGAAGAAGGTGGAAGAAGAAAGATAAGTCAGAGGTCGTAAAGGAATAGAAATAGCTCTTTGTATGTACTGGTTGTTTATGTTGTAGCCATGTGAAAGATAGGCACTATATGTACAGAAATACTCAAGAAGAAGTTTTTAAGAGTTGAGATTCTTAGATTCCATCCCAAAGATGGAATCTAACTTAGTCAGAACCTATGAATGGTGGCAGCTAGGAATTTGTCAATCATCATGGTGGTGAGGTTTGAGAACCAATGTTGTACAGTAAGTAAGTATACTTAAACAAAGAGTAAATTTCCAAGTTTTTATTACTATTCATTTTCAGAAATAACTTAAACCCTGAAAGGAAAAAGATCATTTTTTTTGGATACATGTTTCCTTTGAGCTAGCTTTTAGTTATTGATATTAAGAAGGAACAGGATTTGCTGTCAGGTGAAATCTCTATTCAAGATGACAGGAATCCTTGTGTGTGAGGGGGCCTAATACAGATGTCTCACCTGACAGAAGCCACCATGTTAAGGAGAAATTAAATGTCATACTCTGATGATTGAATGATATCTGCCTGATCAGTGGTTCTAGACTAGTATAATGTAGATATTTTATATTTGTGGTTATTAAGAGAAGATATTTGTCAAATCATTGGCTTGGTGCTAACCAGCCAGCCTAGCTGTGAGGAGCAGAATGCATTTGAATGAGGCCATTTAAGAAACAGAACATTTATAGTAAATTTCAATATAAAATCACCCAATATAGTAAATATTGATAACAAAAAAATCCAAAAGTCAGTTAACTGCTATATTCAAATGAATGCAGTTGACATGCTTTATTTTGAGGATATGAAAACCATAGTCAACTCCTTCACATATTATACAGCTTACCTACCATCAAGCCCTGGCAGCAGAGGTTCATCTGAGGAAGCTGAATATTTCTGCTTTTTCTTCTACATCAGTGATTTTCTACCAGTGTGCCACAAGAATTTTTAAAACATGTAATATGACTATTTAGTAAGGCACACTGACCTCTAGATTACCTGATTTAAAAAAAATGACGACAGCCAACACAATAGCCATCTTGTGTGAATAAATCAAAATTATGCCTATTTTTTGTCAGATTGTCAAAAATATATTTTTTGGTATGTTTCAGAAATTTTGTAATTAGTTTATGTGTGCCATGGGATGAAAAAGGTGGAAAATCATTGGTTTACATGCCTCTTAATCTTCACCAATAGGAGGAGATGGATAATACATTCCTTCAACTTCCAATGTTGGACGCACTTGATATTTTTAACAAATACTGAGTAAATATGCTGATTTGAAAATTTCAGCCAGAAATATAAAGGAAAACAAACTAATATTCACTGAGCATTGTTTGAGCATTAAAGACTATGCAAGGGTAGGAGGCATTATTGTGCATGTTACACAGAAATAGAGGCTCAGGGAAGATAAGTAACTTGCCATGGGACACACAAGACATGGAACCAGGATTTAGGCAAATGACTATCTGGGCCCTTTCCCCATAAACTGTCTTTTTATTGTTTTAAAAAATGTTTAACTTAACACATTTCATTTAGAAATACAGACATCTAGTCATACAGTTAACATGTGTTGAAGATAAAGCTCAGTTCTTTGCTGTATACTAGAAAAAGCACATATTACCAGAAGGGAGCTAAATATAGTTGCATTCCTCAAATCCTATGAGAGGACTCAGGACACAGGACAATGACATAAAGTCTGTGCAACTTCCGGTGGGGAGTAAAGGATGCCAGAAGGTGGACTGGAACATTTAGGAAAGAATGTTCTTTTTACCACTAGGTGGTTGAATAGCATAATACAGACTGTCTGCAGGGACTGAAGCAGGCTACACTACTTCCTAACTCTGTGACTTAGGATAACTTGCTTAATTCCTCTCATTAGTTGAAAGAAAGTACGAATATGTACTTTAGAGAGTGTGAAATTTCAATTTAATAAAAAAATATGAAGTGCTGAGCATAGTACCTAATGCTGAGTATCTACTTAATAAAAAGGTTTTTTTAAAAAATCAATGAATGGAACTGGAGAGTATTATGCTAAATGATATAAGCCAGGTGGTGAAAGACAAATACCATGTGATCTCACCTATAAGTGCAACCTACCCCCCAAAATAAATAAGTGAGCAAAATAGAACCAGAGACATGGAAAACAAAGCACAAACTGACAGTGACTAGAGGGGAGCAGGGAGAAGGATAACAGGGTTGGCAGAAAGGGAGGGGCAAGTCAAGGAACATGAGATAAGGACCCATGGACAAAGACAACTGAGGGGGGGGTGAGGATTGAATGTGGGAGGTGGGGGGTGGGCAGGGCAGGGGAAAGTAATGAGGAGGAAATGGGAATAACTGTAATTGAACAATAATAAAAAATAAAAATCAATTTTAATATTAATTACTCAAGGAAAAGGCAACTTGTTTGCCTATCCTTCACACAGGCTCCTGACTATGGCCCAGCATGGGTTGAAGTTAGTCTCCAGTGTAGGCTTGCTAAACAGCCTGGTCATAGTTCTTTGATAGGCCTAGACTGTGTTCTTGTAGCTGGGGAAAAACTCACCTCAATAGCTTCCACCACATATTCTCCTGGACAGAAAACTGCCTTCATTTAGAAAAAAATACCTTATTAAGTTTCTCAGGGTGGAAAAACTGAGGTTCTGGGAGATGTGGTTAAGAAGGAGGCAACAAAGACTACCTGAAGAAATACAAGGGGATTTAAAATTGAGGAATGGTGAGAAGGAGAAGGAGGAAGATTAGGAAGAGGAGAAGAAGGAGGAGAGAGAGGAGGGTGAGGAAAAAGAGGGAAGAGAAAGAGAGAGATGGGGGAAGGGGAAGAGGAGGAGTGAAACAGGGGGAGAGGGAAGCAAATGAGAGAAAAAGAAGGGGAAGGGGTAGAGGAGGAGGAAGAGAGGAGAAAATGGGAGAGTAAAAGGGGGAAGGAGAGGACTGGGAGGAGAAGATGGAAGGAAGAAAAGGTACTGAGACAGTGAAAGGGCCTGGTCCTGATGTGACAGAGGAATATAATTATTGAGAACTTACTGGTGACAAAGTAGCTTAAGAAGAAGAAGGCCTAATATTCTATTTAAATATTTTGCTGGGATATAAACTCTCCCCTGTTGCCTTCAGGTCTTCATTATGGAACAGTTCCTTGTGGGAGTGAATTGGAGATGGGGGAAGTTAAGAAAAAAAATAATTTAGTTGCCCTCAAGGTCAGCATGGAACACAGGGAAGAAGGCAGCTGTGGGAAGTAATACACAGTTGAGGTCAAGAGTTTACTAGGAAAAACTGCCTATGAGAATCAGTTCAAGAATGTGCAGAAATCTGAGGGATGGCATTAGAACCTTCCAGAAGATATGAAATGGGGGATTGAGGCAATTTTACTTAAATCTCAAAGGACAGGGTAACCTCAGAGACAAGGGTGACCTCAGCTAACATCTGAGTTACATTAGCATTTCCAGATGGGGGGAGGGGTTAAGAATGCACTATGGTAAGTGGGATTGTAGACAGCAGTAATTTTCAAAGCTTGTTTGTATTTTCCAGAAAAAATTCTTTCTTGAAATGAAACATTATTTGGAAGTTCAGTGTGAAAACAGATAAAAGAATATCTTCTCAGTTTGAGCTGTGTGTGTGCATGTGGTGTGTGTGTGTGAGAGAGAGACAGAGAAAGAGACAGAGAAGAGAAGAGAAGGAGAGGGGTGTCAGGGCCCTGTCTGCTTGCTTCCTCCACATGCCAGTTTCCTCTCACCCATACAGCAATTCTACCCATGACTGGGTTCAAACTATCAACAGTTTTTAAACCATGTACAAAGGTACATCTGGCTATTTTTCATAGAAGGAGCACTTTATTTGAGCACACAAGTTCTCAGATCAGATTGCATTTATTCATTGTGTAAATCCAGGTGAATTATCTTAACCTTTTTTGTTCTTTATCTACATAGTGGGTTTATAAAAGACCTCACAGGATTATTGTGAAGATTATATGTGAAATTACATGTAAAGTATTGTGAAGAATACCAGTACATAGCAAATGATATTAACTATTATTGTTACTTTAAAACACTTCCTTTACACAGGAATAATATGCAGATATTAGATTATCAAATAATTTCCAGGTTGGCAACTACACAAAATAGGTCATAGTAAAGAGAAAGGAGAAGATGGTCCCCTGGGGAAACATACCAGGGGTCTGGGCTCCAGGGCAGCCTGAGACTAAGAGAAGAATGAAGGAGGCACCAAGCAGAAAGCAGATTCTCCATCCCAGAATGGTAATCACGGGCACCACTGCAAGTCAGAGTCTCTGACTTATAACACACAATGTTTCCCTACTAACTATATAACTCTTAAGTCCAATGACTGAACCATATGTTGACTCTTATTAGTATTTTGTCCCATGAACTCTTAATTATCATTAACAAAAATAAAGTGACTATAATGTCCAAAGGGATATAGTATCTTAAGGCAGAAGGCAAAAGAAAATATGAGTCACAATTCTACTGCTCCAACCTATTTTGAAATGAGAAACCAGCAATGATCAAGAATCTAAAAGTTCATTACAAAAAATAATTTTCTGCTAGGACACCACACAAATTCTTGATTACACATTGGAATATACAAAGCTTAAAATATACATATTATCTGAGTAAATGATCTTCAAAGTCCAAAAGCTGAAATAATGCATATTTTCTACAAAGAAATTCTTCAAATTATATTACTTTTAATAAAATTTATTAACTTAATCATTTTCTCTAAAAGGAGATATTAAAAGAAAAAGAAGTATAAACATGATTTGTGGAGGCTCATAAAACAATAAATTGTACTTTGAAGAATGCAGAAAAAAATGAGAAAGAAATTTAACTTTCTTCCATTATAGTAGCCATGTGAAATCCAGGGCAGAGTCTGGTTCTGCATAATTCACACTGCTCCAAAGCAGCCTGGGCAATTTAGTTTTGGGAGGTATGTATTTGAGGACAAGTTTGGAATCCTGGGGAGAGCTGAAATAAAGTAGCATTGCTGATGCTTTTTTGGAAAGAAAAGAAAGTATTCCTAACATTTGGGAAAAAGGCCACATTAAGACTCCAGAGTGCCTGGCATGAGGAGATGGGCAAAAGGAGGGAGAGTTGAAAGCCTGAAGGATAATGAAATGTAGCCTTCCCTTGTGGAACCAAAGAGTGGTTCCATATGCCTTTATTGGCAGGCAGATTTCTAGAAAATCCTGTTATCAAGCATCAGAGAGTTTGGAAACAGATCAAATGAATTGCCCAAGGTCACACACTATGTCAGGGCAGACATCAGAGTTAGAACTCACAGCCCTGAAGTTTCCAATCTATTGCTTGGCTTCTTAAACCACAAATGCTTGTCAAGGAAAAGTCTCCCTAGAGCTGAGGCAACACAGCTGGAGAATATTAATCCCAAGGTTTAAAACAGACGGAATTTCACTGGATCATAGATCCAGAACCTGTTTTGGTGATTATTCCGGGGGGGGGGAGGGGTGATGCATGGCAGGGAAGGATGTAGGGAAGCTTAATAAGGTGATCAGATTGTCCACCCCAATGAACTGTCATCCTTCAAACACATACCCACATACTTAAACGTTATTGGCTAAAAAAAATAAAAATACTTGTCTAAGAAAAGTCATCAATTTAGAATAAGTTACTTATGGGTGTGTGCATGCATGCGTGTGTGTTCTCTTTAAACCCAGAAAAGAAGCCCCTGGTAGACCAGTAATTCATTCTGAGACGGAAAAAACAAAAACAAAAAAACAAAAAGCAACAAACACCAAAAAAAAAAAATCACATGAAAGCAGTTAAGTCTGAGATCATTGAAAAAATTACCTTCTACCTTCAGGGTGGTCTCCTCAGATTCTTGGCCTTAAGCTTTGGGTTTGTAATTTTTCTTGGCCATTAACTCCACTGAGAACTTGATTAAAACTAAAGTCCTCACCTAGGGAACTGCTTATGGACCCATATTCACAAAATTAATAATAAAATTGCAGGAATTCAAAGATACCTATATGTCAAAGGATCCCCATATGAGGAGTCTGTTACAAAACTCTGCAATGCTTGGAGGTAGATGTGAATGGCACTGACTGGTCTATTAACTTCCAAAATCCTGTCCAAGTCAGCTGCCTCATGATCGCATGGGATACTTGTTAAAAAATACAAAGAATCTGAATATCTTTCAGATCCTAATGAATCTGAATTTTGGGAGCTACAGGGGTGGAGCCAGTGCCACAGGAACCAGTATTTTAACAAATGTCCCACAATGTTCTGATACACAGTAACGTTTTGGGGACCACTGCTTTGAACAGTTGCTTAATAATGCTGTCAACTATTTGGAAACTGAATGGGATAAATGTAATAGAAATTGGTAGAGGCAGGTGTAATAATAGTGATTATTGTACAGGGCAGGGCAAAAGTAGGTTTACAGTTGTTCACATGGAAAATAATAGAATAATTAATAAATAATATAAGAATAAACTCTATGTTCTTCACACAGAGTACATATTCACAATTGTAAAACTATTTTTGCCCCACCCTGTATTTTCCAGTCCTGACTTGGAACCAATGGTCTAACAATGGCAAAAAATATTTGAAATCTGGCCTATTCTAGTAAATCTGGGACATATGGTCATCATGCTATAAGATGAAAAAAATGTCTGAGAATTCACTGACTTAAAGATATGATGACCAGATGGTCTACATTAAGAGGGAAGTTCCATCATTTGATTTCACATCCTGCTTCTCTAATTTTCTCTTGCCTGTTACCTTCTCCTCAAGCTATTGAAATACCCTTCTTCCTTTTATCACCAGATTTAAGCAACTGCTCCATATGTCAGGAAACCTCACTGTAGCCTTTTCTGATCACCCTCAGGGCTGGCTTGCAGGCCAAGCCCAGCCTCTCCTGTGCCGCTTGGCTTTATAGGCAAAAGCCCCAGAGATTTAATAGTTATTTCTCCTAAGGTAGCTATTTCCATCCACCCTCCCCTGAGACTCCGTCCTCAAGCTACAACCCAGGGAGCAATATGTGGCTCATCAACTCCAGCTGACTCTAAGAGTATACACATTGGCCCATTTTTATCACTGATCACTACAGGGTAAAACAAGGGGATAAAAACCATGGAAAAGCTCTCTCATTCATAATGCTCCTTCTGATGATTTTGCTGGGCTATAATTGTTGACTTCTTTTTGTATCTTCAATTTTTTGCTTCCCATTTACTCCTCAACCTACTAAAATAATAAATATAATAATAAATATGTACACTAAATAAATAAATATAATAAAAATATTTTGGAAGATAAAAAGAATAAAAAACACATGGTAAATTAATGGTGCTTATTGCTAGAACTGGTTTACTTGTTTCAAAAATAGCAAAAGGAAACAGGCTGCAAAATATAAAATATAGTCCTTGCTATAGCGGTTTCTCATATGATAAATACTGAAAATAGATACTGAATTAAACCAAAAACATTAAAAGGCTTCTAATGGAAAGAGCTCTCTAAGATTATGTCCATTTAAAAACAGAAGTTTCTCCTAGTGTTTTGCAATCTATTTCCTTTTGCTGATTACCGAACAGTGAGTAAAGCAGTCCTTTAAATTAACATACATTCTATTTGTGCTTGAAATAAATATTTTTATTATCATTATTAAAGTCATTCATTAAGTGTTATATTGAGTGTTTTCACCTGTTATTGTATTTTTTTCAAAACGTTTTTTGATATTTATTTTATTTATTTTTAACTTTTTTTATTGTTATTCAAGTACAGTTTTCTGCCTTTCCCCCCCCTCCTCTCCACCTCCCCCGTTTCCATCCCCCCCCCCGTTATTGTCCATATGTCCTTCTTAATTGTTCCTGTAAACCTTCACCCTTTTGCCCCATTATCCCATAATGTCCCCTCTGGGAACTGTCAGCCTCTTCCCAATTTCAGTGTCTTTGGCTATACTTTGCTTGCTTGTTCATTTTGTTGATTTGATTCCTGTTAATGGTGAGATCACATGGTATTTGTTTTCAAAACTTTTGTGAAATTTTTGTGAAGTTTCCAACATTTTACAGAGATGGAAAATGAGGCTCAATGAGGTGTTAAATATCTTGAGGGAAGTCACACAAATTAAGTGTGCTCAAACCAGTGTTATGCAGGTAAATGTTTACAACCAGTTTTTTGGAGTCAGGGAAGAGTTCTGATTTATAACAGTTGCTGATTTCTATGGAGTAAATAGTCCTACTAATGGATTTCAAGCTACCAAGGTGATGTCACTGAACAAAGAATCAGGAAAATATGTGCACAGTCACACTATGTGAGCTCAGCCCTGGGCCCAGCACACCATGGTTGATTACAGGCCAGCCTTATTCCAAAAGCACGATATTCATTGCTTTGCAGCATTCCTGTGATTGTTTGAGTATGGAAACTGAACACTGGCCATGTCTCTATCCTGGTAGTGTCAAACATTTTTTAGAAATCAGCTGTATGTTCATTCACTTAAAATGTAACATAGAGAAAAACCACCAAATAGCCTATTGCTACTGTGTAAAGTCAGAATCAAAAATGAAACTCTTTGTGGACTACTTTGAAAGCTTAATGGGTAGTAATATAGCAAAGAAACATCATATAAAGTATGATAAGTCTAGTAATGGAAAATATCAGCATGCTTGATGTGAAGTCTAATTTCTTTCTAATTCAGATTTTTTTCAAAACCAAAACTTATTACCCAATAAAGAAAAGCCATACTATCCAATCCTCATGGCCATACCCAGGGTTTTTTTTAATCTTTCTTTCATCTGTCACCATAGTGTGCTAAAATTATTCAAATTTCTTTGACTGGTTACTTTCCAAAATACTCTAATATTCATCTTCTAGGACAAGTTATAAATCAAGGACAAGTCTACAATACCTGTCTAACTCCTGAATAAAAATGAAAGGAAAAGGAGAAAAGCATATCTATATTTTGAAAGATGAGCCTAAGTCATTTATGAATACCTTTGTCCAAAAAAAGAGAGAGAGAAATAGATGAAAAGACAAGTCCCTAACATTTTCTTTAAAACAAATAATCAGCCTGGTATTACATCACAAATGACTTTGAGCGAAAGGAAATTTTAAAAATCTCTGGTTGGTTGTTAAATCTGTGACATAAAAGGTACAATTATATAATGCATAATCATAAAACTAAAATAAATCTTCCTTCTATATCAGATTTATAAAAAACTATATAATGGAAATATGTTCTCATACATGTTAAAACTTTGAAAACAAAAATCATAAACCTGATGGAAAGATCAATTATTACTAACATTTAAATAATGGCAAACACAAAACAATAAAACATAAAATTGTCAGAAATGGTTTGCTTTATTACATTTTAATATAAAATGTTTAAGTGCTCTGGATGAAAAATTATAGATAAATATCATCTGGCAATGTGAAATACAAAATTTATTTTCCAACTATTTGTTAGGAAACATTCTTAGCTTTCATTTAAAATATACTGACCTACTACAGGATGAAAGAAAATAATAAATATTAATTTAAAAATTAATGAAAGACTTCTGGTCAAGATGGAAGTGAAGGTAGACATGCTTCACTTCCTCACACAACCACAGACAGAATTACAACTCTACCTCAAAACAAATAACAACCACAACTGTCAGAAATTAGAGCTGTATGGATGTCCAACAACCAAGGAGTTAAAGAAGCCACAGTGGAGAGGATGAAGCCAAGAATCAAATCAATGACTTGGAACACAAGGAAGGAAAAAGCATTCAATCAGAACAGCAGGGAGCAACAAGGAATTCAATAAAATGAGAATAGAATTAGGAACCTATGGGACAACTTCAATCATACCAACATTCAAATCATAGGAGTGCCAGAAATAGATGAAGAGCAAAAAATGTAAAACTCATCTGAAAAAATAATGAAAGAAAACTTCCCTAATTTGGTGAAGGAAATAAACATACAAGTCCAGGAAACACAGAGTCCCAAACAAGTTGGACCCAAAGAGGGCCATATCAAGACACATCATAATGAAAATGTCAAACATTAAAGATAGAGTGCATTTTTTTATTGTCCAAGTACAGTTGTCTCCATTTTCCCCCAAAATTCTCCCCCTCACTGATCCCCACCTACCACCCTCAATCCTACCACATTTTGATTTTCTCCATGTATCCTTTACACATGATCCTTGACAACCATCCACCTCTTTCCCCCATTATCCCCCTGTCCCTCCGCTCTGTTGATTGTCAGTTTGTTCTTTATTTCAATGCCTCTGGTTATATTTTGCTTGCTTGTTTGTTTTGTTGATTAAGTTCTACTTATAAGTGAGATCATATGGTATTTGTCTTTCACCACCTGTCTTATTTCACTTAGCATAATGCTCTCCAGTTCCATCTGTGCTGTCTCAAAGGGTAGGAGCTCCTTCTTTCCTTTTGTTGTGTAGCATTCCATTGTGTAAATGTACCATAGTTTTTTGATCCACTCATTTACTGATGGGCACTTAGGTTGCTTCCAGCACTTGGCTATTGAAAATTGTGCTGCTAAAAACACTGGGGTGCATAGGTTCCTTTAAATTGGTGATTCAGGGTCCTTAGAGTATAATCCCAGCAGTGGAATTGCCTGGTCAAAAGGCCATTCCATTTGCAGTTTTTTTAAGGAAATGCCATACTCTTTTCCACAGTAGCTGCACCAGTCTGCATTCCCATCAGAAGTGCACTAGGGTTCCCTTTCCTCCACAACCTTGCCAGCACTTGTTGCTTATTGATTTGTTTGGGATGGCCATTCTGACAGTCATGAAGTGGTATCTCACTGTGTTTTAAGTTGCATTTTTCTGATGGCTAATGATGCTGAGCCATCAGATCCTTTCATACATTTCTGGGCCATCTGTATGTCCTCTTTGGAGAAGTGTCTATTCAGGTCTTTTGCCCATTTTTTAACTTGATTATTTGTCTTCCTAGTGTGGAGTCATGTGAGTTTTTAATATACTTTGGAGGTCAAATCCCTGTTCAAGGTATCATTGGCAGATATATTTTCCAATATGGTTGGTCCCCTTTTAATTTTGCTGACGTTTTCTTTAACTGTGCAGAAGATTTCTATTTTGATGAAGTCTCATTTGCTTATTCTTTCCTTTATATCCTTTTCTCTAGGGGACATATTGGTGAAAATATTGTTGTGTAATATATCTGAGATTTTCCTACCTGTGTTCTCCTCTAGGAATTTTATAGCATTGTGACTTATATTTAAGTATTTTATCCATCTTGAGACTATTTTGGTGTATGGTGTAAGTTGGTGGCCGAGTTTCATTTTTTTGCATGTAGCTGTCCAGGTCTCACAACACCACTTGTTGAAGAGGATATTTTTACTCCATTTTATGCTTCTGCCTGCTTTGTCAAATATTAATTGATGATAGAGACATGGGTTTATCTCTGAGATATTTTGTTCTATTGGTCTATGTGTCAGTTCTTATGCCAGTACCAGATTGTTTTGATTACAGTAGCCTTGTAATATAGTTTGATATCAGGTACTGTGACCCCTCCTACTTTGTTCTTCATTTTTAAAATTGCTGTGGTTATTCAGATCATTTATGATTCCATATAAATTTTTGAAATGTTGTTCTATATGTGTGAAATATTCATTGGTATTTTAATAGGGATTGCACTAAATCTATAAATTTCTATTCGTAGTATGAGCATTTTTGATAATGCTTATTCTTCCAATCCATGAACACAGTATATGCTTCCATTTATTTCTGCCTTCCTTAATTTCTTTCTTCAGTGTTATGTAGTTTTCTGAGTACAGGTCTTTTACTTCCTTGGTTAGGTTTACTCCCTGGTACTTTATTTTTCTTGTTGCTATAGTAAAGGGGATTTTTTTCTTGATTTCAGTTTCTAATATTTCGTTGTTGGTGCACAAAACTGACTTCAATTTCTGAATGTTGACTTTGTATCCCAACATTTTGCCAAATTCATTTATTAGACCAAGAAGTGTTTTGGAGGAGTCTATAGGGTTTTCTATATACCGTACCATGTCATCTGCAAACATGAAAGTTTTACTCCCACTTTTCCAATTTGGATGCCTTTTGCTTCTTTTTCTTTTGTGATTGCTGTGACTAGGACTTCTAATACTATGTTGAATAAAAGTGGTAATAGCTGAGATCCTAGTCTTATTCCTGAGTGGGAAAGCTTTTAGTTTTTGCCGATTCAGTATGATGCTGGCTGTACATTTCTCATACATGGCCTTTATTATGTTGAAGAATGCTCACTCTACTCTCAATTTGCTGAGTGTTTTTGTCATACATGGGTGCTGACCCTTATCAAATGCTTTTTTCCACATCTATTGATATGATCATGTGATTTTAGTCTTTCCTTTTGTTTATGTGATGTATTATGTTTATTGATTTGTCAATATTGTACCATTCTTGCATTTCTAGGATGAAGGCCACTTGATCATGGCATATGATCTTTTTAATGTATTGCTGGATGTAGTTTGCTAATATTTTGTTGAAGAATTTATTGTCTATATTAGCAGATATATTAGCCTATAGCTTTCCTTTTTTGTTGTGTCTTTATCTGCTTTGGGGATTAGGATGATGCTGGCCTCATTTAAAGAACTTGGGAATCTTCTCTCCTCTTGGATTTTTTGGAGTTGTCTGAGAAGGATAGCGGTTAACTCTTCCTGAAATGTTTTGTAAAATTCTCCTGTAAAACCATCAGCTCCAGGGATTTTGTGTGCTGGGAGTTTTTTGATTCTTGCTTCAATTTCACTAGCTGTTTTTGGTATGTTCATGCTTTCTGCTTCTTCTTGATTCAGTTTTGGAAAATTATATTTTTCTGTAAATTTGTTCATTTCGCCCAGGTTTTCAAATGTCTTGGCATATAGTTATTTGTAGTAATTCCTTATAATCTTTTGTATTTTTGTGGTATCATTTTTAATTTTTCATCTTTCACTTGTGATTTTATTTATTTAAGTGTTTTCTCTTTTTTTCTTGATGAGTCTAGTTAAATGTTTGCCAATTTTGTTTATCTTTCCAAAGAACCAGGTTCTGGATTTATTGATCTTTTGAATTGTCTTTTAGTCTCTATGTCATTTAATTCTGCTCTAATCTTGGTTATTTCCTTCCTTCTATTTGCTCTGGACTCTCTTTGTTATTCTTCCTCTAGTTCTTGTAGATGTAAGGTTAGGTCCTTTATTTGAAAAGTTATATCTTTCTTAGGTAGGCCTGTATGACTATGAACTTCCACTTCCCTCTCAGGACTGCCTTTGTAATGTCCCATAGATTTTGGAATGTTGTGTGTTCATTTTCATTTGTTTCCAGAAATTTTTTATTTCTTCCTTGATTTCACTGTTAACCTATTCATTATGTCATAGCATGCTATCCAATCTCCATGAAGCTGAATATTTTTTAGTTTTTTCCTTGAGGTTGGTTTCTAGTGTTAGGTTATTATGGTCCAAGAAAATGCTTGATATGATTTCAATTTTATTGAATTTGTTGAGGCTTGTTTTGTGTCCTATCATGTGGTTTATTTTTTTAAATGTTCCATGTGCATTTGAAAAGAATGTGTATTTTGCTTCTTTTGGATGAAAGGTTATATATATATATCACTTAAGTCCATTTGATCTTGGGCATTGTTCAATGCTGCAATATCCTTGTTGATATTTTGTTTGGAAGATCTATCTATTGTTTACAGTAGGGTTTTAAAATCTCTGACTATAAGAGTGTTTCTGTCTATATCTTTCTTGAAGCCTTCCACAATTTTTGTCATATATTTGGGTACGCCTATGTTGGTTGGGTTCACATATGTTTACAAGGGTTATATCTTCTTAATGAATTATTTACTTTAGTATTATGAAGTGTCCTTCTTTGTCTCTTTAATCACCTTTGTTTGAAGTCTATTTTATGTGATATAAGTATTGGCACTCTGGCTTTTTTTTTTTTCTTGTCTATTTGCTTGGATATTTTTTTCCAACTTTTCATTTTCAGTCTGTGTAGATGTAAGTTCTGACTTGGGTCTCTTATAGGCAACATATGTATGGGTCATGTTTTCTTATCTACTCAGCTACCCTATGTCATTTGATTGGAGCATTTAATCTATTTACATTTAAGGTTGTTATTGATAGGTACTTATTAATTTTACCTCCTTTGTACCTGTGTTCCTCTCTCTCTCACTCTTTTTCTTCCTCTTCTTATACCAGTGCCTTTAGCATCTTTTGCAGTATTGGTTTAGTGGAGGGGCATTCTTCTAGCCATTTTGTCTGGGGAACTTCTTATTTCACATTCCATTTTAATTGAGAGACTTGCTGGGTAGAGTAGTTTTGGTTGCAGGCCTTTGCTTTTCATTACTTGCCATTTCCTTCTAGCTCCTAGTGTTCCTGTTGAGAAGTCAGTTGCTAGCCTTATCGGAGTTCCTTTGTATGTTACTATCTGTTTCTCCCTTGCTGCTTTTAAGATTCTCTTTGTCTTTAAAATTTGGCATTTTAATTGTGATGTGTCTTGGAGTAGGCATCTTTGGGTTCATCTTGATTGGGACTCTCTGTACTTCCTGAATTTTCATGGCTTTTCTTCTCTCCAGGTTAAGAAAATTTTCTGTCATTATTTTTTCAAACAGGCTTTTTTTCCCTTGCTCCATTAATTTTCCCTCTGGTATTCCTATGATTCAAAGTTGTTGTGTTTCATGTTGTTCTGCAGTTCCCTTAAACTATCTTCATATTTTTTGATAAAGAGAGAATCTTCAAAGGAGCAAGGTCATAGAGTTATCTACAAAGGATTTTCCATAAGACTATCAGCTGATTTCTTTTTTTAATTTTTTTTTATTTTATTGATTATGCTATTACAGTTGTCCCATTTTCCCCCTTCACTTCCCTTCACCCTGCCTACTCCTCCTATCCACATTCCCCTCCTTAGTTCATGTCCATGTGTCATAAGTTCTTTAGCTTCTACATTTCCCATACTATTCTTGCCCTCCTCCTGTCTATTTTCTACCTATTGTCTATGCTACTTATTATCTTTTCCCCCTCTCTCCTCCTCCCACTTCCCTGTTGCTAACCCTCCATGTGATTTCCATTTCTGTGGTTCTGTTCCCATTCTAGTTGTTTGCTTAGTTTACTTTTGCTTTAGGTATGGTTGTTATTAACTGTGAGTTTGATGTCTTTTTTTACTGTTCATATTTTTAAGCTTCTTTTTCTTAGGTAAGTCCCTTTAACTTTTCATATAATAAGGGCTTGGTGATGATGAACTCATTTAACTTGGCCTTATCTGAGAAGCACTTTATCTTCCCTTCCAATTAAAATGAAAGTTTTGCTGGATAGAGCAATCTGGGATGGAGGTCCTTGCCTTTCATTACTTCAAATACTTCTTTCCAGCCCCTTCTTGCCTGTAAGGTCTCTTTTGAGAAATCAGCTGACAGTCTGATGGGAACTCCTTTGTAGATGACTGTCCCCTTATCTCCTGCTGCTTCTAGAATTCCTTCCTTCATTTTTACCTTGGCTAATGTAATTATGATGTGCCTTGGCATGTTCCTCCTTGGGTTCAACCTCTTTGGGACTCTCTGAGCTTCCTGGACTTCCTGAAAGTCTATTTCCATTGCCAGATTGGGGAAGTTCTCCTTCATTACATATTCAAATAAGTTTTCCACTGGTTGCTCTTCCTCTTCTCCTTCTGGTATCCCTATAATTCAGATGTTGGAATGTTTAAAGGTGTCCTGGAGGTCCCTAAGCCTCTCCTCATTTTTTTGAATTCTTATTTCTTCGTTCTTTTCTGTTTGGTTGTTCCTTTCTTCCTTCTGGTCCACTCCATTGATTTGAGTCCCAGTTTTCTTCCCCTTACTCTTGGTTCCCTGTGCGTTTCCCTTCATTTCTCTTATCGTAGCCTGCATTTGTTCATCTAATTTATGACCAAAGTCAACCATTCTGTGAGCATCCTGATTACCAGTGTTTTGAAGTGTGCATTTGATAGGTTGGCTATCTCTCGGTCACTTAAAAAAATTGGATCTGGGTCTTTTAATTCTGTTTGAGCCATCTTTTTTTATTTTTGATTTTCCTTTGGTATGGTTGTGGCTACTACATATGGGCGGCAGAGCTTTAAGTGTTCACCAGGGCAGGGCACCCCAGTCACTGGGTTGTGATGTTGTATGTGGGGGCGGGGTCTGAGAGTGAACAATGGCACCTGCTATGCTGTCTCTAGGACTTCTGTCCCTTCTGGTGCTGGCTCCCAGGTGGGTGGGCTTGTGTACTTTCTTGAACTCTGTGGGTGTCCCCGAGGAGCCTCCTGTGAGGCTCAGAGAATCTCCCAGCCTCAACTCCCACAGGTGTTTTCAGTCGGTGCTCTTAGGCTTTGTTTGCTGGCGCTGGATCCCTGGGTTGTGTGGTCTCTGCAGCTGCCTGTTTTTGCTTAATTTGTCTGCACGCGAATGTGTGGCTGCGGCCGGCCAGCTGCCTTGCATGCCTCACTGTCTGCTCATTGCCTCCCATGTCCAGGGTCTGCCACCGGTCCATCAGCTGCCCCTGTGCTTCTGGGGTCTGCCAACTGCTGTCTGCGCCCTGAGCACCCGCATCTGCCAGTCACCACTTTTTCCTTCAGGGACTCCTCGACCCTCTCCATAGGCCTCCGACTCCGCCCCTCCTTACCAGTCTGGATGTATGGTAGTCAGACTTCCATTCAGTTCATTTATCTTTGTTCCAGTTGTTTTTTGTTTCTCAATTTTTGTTGTGCTTAGTCTTGGTTGCGCGAGGAGGCACAGTGAGACTAC
This sequence comes from Tonatia bakeri, assembly GCA_004024845.1. Classification (NCBI taxonomy): domain Eukaryota; kingdom Metazoa; phylum Chordata; class Mammalia; order Chiroptera; family Phyllostomidae; genus Tonatia; species Tonatia bakeri. The sequence continues at coordinate 120,190 of PVIA01004405.1, read as the reverse complement.
CTATGCCTCCATCTTGGCCGGAAGTGACTATCAACTGATTTCTTGAAAGAAACTTTGCAGATAAGAAGGGACTAGCAAGAATTATTCAAAGTGATGAAAAGCAAGGACCTACAACCAATATTATACTATCCAGCCAAACTATCATTTAGAATGTAAAGGCTGATAAAGTACTTCCCAGACAAGGTAAGGCTAAAGGAGTTCATCATCACCAAGCCATTTTTACATGAAATGTTAAAGGGACTTATTTTAGAAAAAGATCAAAATTATGAACATTAAAAGGGCAAGAAATTCACAACTATCAACAACTGAATCTTAAAAAAAATAAAACCTAAGCAAACAACTAGAACAGGAACAGAATCATAGATATGGAGATCATTTGGAGGGTTATCAGCTGAGAGGGGAAAAGAGGATAATGGGGCAAAGAGTGTTGGGATCAAGACACATAATTTGTAGGTATGAAACAGACAGGAGGAGGTTAAGCATAGTGTAGGAGATGGAGAAGCCAAAGAACTTATATGTATGACCCATAGACATGAACTAAGGGAGATAGTGCTGGAGGGAAGGGGGTGTTTGATAGAGGGGGACAAAGATAGAAATATTGGGATAACTATAATAGCATAGTCAATAAAATATATTTTAAAAAAATTAATGGTCCAGGCAGAGATAGTCATGACTCATAATTTAGTATTTTCAATAATTTAATTAAAAATTTAGTAGGTGTATTAAAATGAGAAGGCAATAAGCTCAGCAATATCTCTGATGTGTGAACTCTTATGGAAGCAGACATGGCTATGGACCTTTATACGTAACAGAACTTCATCACTGAAAGGATACATGGAAGGCATCCTAAAGAGACAACTAATAATGTGGAATTTCTATGGTATCTCTGGCCAGGGTGGGACCCAGGGTCAAGGGTAGGGAGAAGAGAGCCATAGAGATAAACATTTGCCTCTAACTGAAAACCACCACTGATAGAAAACCTGCCATCTCTTGGGCACATTCTAATTTGAACACCTCTAATTATGTGTCCATTTCTGTTTCAGCTCTAAGGTCAGACGACTGGTCCTGAATATGTCTCCTAGAACACAGAAGAAAATCAACAGAAAGAGTATAAAATTTAGAAACAGAACAATCAGATTTAAATTATGATGTCATCACCATTAGCAAGATTAGGTCAAATCATTTAGATTCTGAGCCTCAGTTTCTTCATCACCTATAAAGTTTATAAAGACCAAATGAGATAATTATGTAAAGTACTTTATAAACTATAAATAATAGGTCATGTAAATTCCAGGAATTAGTTCTCACTATTTCTATCTCTTTGACAGCCCTACATTATTTGAAAATAGCTACCAAATGCCATCAAGTATCTTTTAGAGAAGAAAATTTCATGTTCAAATGTGTATCAAAAATATATCAAGACATTCTATTAGCCTGCCTGCAGCCTTTGGTAATTAAACAAAGTCATTTGATCTTGTACAATTCTGAGACAATATTATAGCTTCATATTGCCAATGTACATGGTTACAGTAGAGGTCTGGTTAGATTCCAAAAAATTTTTGCAGTAAAGCTACAACATTTCCTGTTGAATTAGATGTGGAGTGTCAGAGAAAGAGCCAAATATGGTCTCTAGATATTTGACATGAGCAACTGGAAAAATGGAGCAGCCATATACTAAGATGAGGAAGACCACTGGTATAGCAGGTCTAGTGGGAATTCAACTAATTTTAAGATGTTTATTAGACACCCAAGTAGAGATGTCAAGTAGTACTCCAACAAAATTGGAATAAAACAAGTCCAAAAAAGAAAGACTTCACTGGTACCTGATGTTGAATAAGCTCAAGAGTTCTTTGAAAATAGTTCTCAAGATGTTTGCTTTGCAACAGGCCTAGAGAACAGTCACAGTTAATCAGTAAAAATCTCCAGGATCACTGCCTTTTAGAAAAAGAAAGAAATTACATTACAAGAAATTCAGTGTGATTAAGAAGCAAAGTTATAGTGAAGTAAAAATGTATTTTTTCTCTCAAGTATATAAAAGAATGACAACTAAAAACAGAAAGAAAAGTATTATTTGAGAGAGTCTGTTGGAGTAAATATGAAAAACCTGAAGTAAGACATGATATTAAACAACTGGTACAATGTAAGAAACAAGAATTTGGCTTTTGTTATTGTAGCACAGGAGGCATATCACTGAAACAGTATTTAGTTATTGGTTTTCAATATTTATAGGCAAAGTCAGATAGATATAGTATTTCTGAGATGTTTGACTTGTTTTCTAAGGTTTTTAAAACTTAACCACTTACTCCCAATAAGTTAGTGAGGATCTACAAGTGACTTTCTTTAAGTAGATAAGTTATTTCTCCTTGAAGATCAGGTAAGTTAATAATAATAATTAAAAAACAGAAATATAATCACTTAAATTTATGTCAGAATTTTACTGAACATCTAAGATTTTGTACTGTGACAATCAAATTTTTTTTCAATAATATATCAAAAGCATACATTTTGTGGGAAAACTTCCAATAGGATCAAAGTATAAAGCTTCAGCTTGGTAGAAACTTTGTGGAACATCTTCAAGGCACAGAACTAGATAATTTCTCAATTCTTTCATCTAACCTGACTAGCTAAGCCCCCATATGACTTTGCTAGATGTAAAAATGGGGTTCATTCTTCTTTTTAAAACATAACTGCAGACTTTAGGAATTATTTATTCAATAGTGAAAAGTAGAGGCAAATGTCTTGGATTTTTTTCTTAAACACTAAGAAAAAACAAGACTGAAAAATAAACTATGTTAAAAATATGTTCATTTGCCTTATAGCATGGTATAAAAAAGTCATAACCATTTCTGATTTTTAATCAACTAAAGATATTCTTTGCATTTTTGAAGTGGTAACATTTATTTACTATCTGGATTAATTATATGTAAACTAAAAATCTGGACTTTGCTATGCAAATCAACATTAATAAAAATATCTGGTTAAATGTCTTGTCACCAAACACACATCACTCAGAATGAAATGCCACTTGAAGCATTCAGCTTCCCTCAGAGTGCAAGGTGGGAAGGGGGGTCACACCCCACTTTTATTGTAGACTCTTGCTCAGGGACCATAAGGGCCTTTAGCCCACTGCCACCTTCGGGTCTTTTCTCTTCCTCTTACTAATCCCACAGTGACACAGACCATCACCTACTCAAAAAGGACTACTTGTTCCTGAAACAGTTTTCTTTTTCTCTGAGGATAAAATTCCTATTCTGTCATTCACTAGCTCTTGGATCTTGTGCAAATCACTTGAACTTTAGCCTTGATTTTCTCTAATTTATCATATTTAGGTTTATTTAAAGAATAAAGAGATAACATGTACAAAAAGTGTAACATGTTGTGCAGTATCTGGCCCATAATAGGCATTCAATAAATACTAACTTGGCTCCCCAGTCCTACATTTATTATATTTTTGACATAGTGACCCTGGAATTAAAAGTATACAGAGAACTTTGATGGAGGGGCAGGGAACTGTTCATGTTTCCAAGAGTTCATTAAGTATATTAATTGAACAATAAAGACATTAAAAATATTAAATGATATATATGACTCACCATTGAAAATGAACTCTTCTTATCACTGCAATACAATAATAATCAGTTTTATTTCTGTGCAGAGAAGGGAGCTCACTCTTTTAATCTTATTTTTTTTTACTTTTTAAATATATTTTATTGATTACGCTATTACAGTTGTCCCATTCCCCCCTTCATTCCCTTCCATCCTACACACCCCCTTCCACTCACATTCCCCCCCTTTAGTTCATGACCATGTGTCATAAGTTCTTTAGCTTCTACATTTCCCACACTATTCTTGCTCTCCCCCTGTCTATTTCTACCTACCATCTATGCTACTTATTCTCTGTACCTTTCCCCCTCTCTCCTCCTCCCATTCTTCTGTTGCTAACTCTCCATGTGATCTCCATTTCTGTGATTCTGTTCCTGTTCTAGCTGTTTGCTTTTGTTTCAGAACTTTTCTGGATAGATCAATCTTGGATGTAGGTCCTTGCTTTTCATGACTTCAAATACTTCTCTCCAGCCCCTTCTTGCCTGTAAGGTCTCTTTTGAAAATCAGCTGACAGTCTGATGGGAACTCCTTTATAGGTGACTGTCCCCTTATCTCTTGATGCTTCTAGAATTCTCTCCTTCATTTTAATCTTGGGTAATGTAATTATGATGTGCCTTGGTGTGTTCCTCCTTGGGTCCAGCTTCTTTGGGACTCTCTGAGCTTCCTGGACTTCCTGGAAGTCAATTTCCTTTGCCAGATTGGGGAAGTTCTCTTTTATTATTTGTTCAAATAAGTTTTCCACTGGTTGCTCTTCCTGTTCTCCTTCTGGTACCCCTATAATTCGGATGTTGGAACATTTAAAGGTGTCCTGGAGGTCCCTAAGCCTCTCCTCATTTTTTTGAGTTCTTATTTCTTCATTCTTTTCTGATTGTATGGTTTTTTCTTCCTTCCAGTCGACTCCATTGATTTGAGACCCAGTTTTCTTTCCATCACTATTGGTTCCCTGTGCATTTTTCTTCATTTCACTTATTGTAGCCTTCATTTTTTCATCTAATTTGCGGCCAAAATCAACCAATTCTGTGAACATCCCGATCAGTAGTACTTTGAAGTATGCATCTGATAGGCTGGTTATCTCTTGGTCACTTAGATGTATTGGCTCTGGGTCTTTGATCTGTTCTTCCGTTTGAGCCTATTTTTTTTCTTTTTTTTTTTGGTCTGGTCACACCTGTTATGTAGTGAGAGGAGGAGCCTTAGGTGTTCACCAGGGTGGGGCAACCCAGTCACTGGGTTGTGATGCTGTATTTGGGGGCAGGGTCAGAGAGGGAACAATGGCACTTGCTCTGCTCTCCTACTTCAGTCTCTTCCGCTGCTTCCCACAAGCACATCGGGCCCTTCTGATGCTGATTCATGTGTGGGTGGGCTTGTGTATGTTCTAGGATCCTGTGGGTCCCTCCAACAACCTCTCCTGTGAGGCTGGGAGTCTTTCCCAGCGCCTCAACTCCTTCAATCAGTGCTTTTAGGCTTTATTTCCCAGGGCTAGGGCCCTGGGTTGCATGGTCTGTCTCACTCCCCAGTTTTCACTGGTTTATCTGCATGCAAATGTGTGTCTGTGGTCAGCCAGTGGCCTTGCATGCCTTGCTCAGTTTGCCCGTTGCAATCTCATGCCTGGGGTCTGCCAGCCACCACCTGCATACCCAGGAATGCCAACAATCGCTTTTTCCTGCCTTGACCCCTCTCTGGCAGTCACCAACTCCATCCCTCTTACTGGTCTCGATGAATGGTTGTTAGACTTCCGTAGAGTTCGATTTTCTGTCAGATCTGGTTGTTTTTTGTTTCTAAATTTTTGTTGTCCTTAATTTTGGTTGTGCAAGGAGGCACAGTGTGTCTACCTACACCTCCATCTTAACCAGAAGTGGGAGCTCACTCTTCACATTTGAAATCATGTCATATACAATCAATAGGATAAAGTTAAAATGGGACAACTCAATTTTTAAAATAAAGTTTATATTGGTCTCATTATTTTATTCAGCAAGCTAAACATGTTTATATTTGCTCCCAAATAACCTTGCATGTTCCCTAAACAATCTAAGAATGGCAGAGTACTGTAGAATACATATCCATGCTCTAAGAAACCTAAGAGGTCATGTGTTCTGCCCAACTTTTTTCTGTGAAGAGATGGGAAGTAAACACAGGCAGCTGAAGCTCCTTCCACAAACAAGTGTTGGGTACCTGCTTTGTACCAAGCACAGTGCCCACTGGGATCTGAACTTAACAAAGGTCACCAAGACCTTCTGATTTGCTATCCAGTACTCTTTTAGAGTCTCATATCTTGATTGAAAAAGTTAATTTTCTTCCCACCTAAGAATTAAAAGGCATGAATTAAAATATCACCACAATAAATCACCCCATTTTCTGTACTGGGATTGGGTGGCTGGAAAAATAGTTTGGGAATAGCTTGGGGTGTCCAGAAATATTTTTATTTTAATCTCTATTTAAAAAGATTACAGGAATTTGCCCTGGCTGGCGTAGCTCAGTGGATTGAGCGCGGGCTGCGAACCAGGCATCGCAGGTTCGATTCCCAGTCAGGGCACATGCCTAGGTTGCAGGCTATGTCCCCCAGCAACCCCACACTGATGTTTCTCTCTCTCTCTCTCTCTCTCCCTCTCCCTTCCCTCTCTAAAAATAAATAAATAAAATCTTTAAAAAAAAAGATTACAGGAATTTATTTATATATTGTCTTGTCTTAAATTTGTAAAAAAAAAAAGTTAAACAGTAACATCTTTGACAATTGAGGAGCCTGCAGTACACCAGGTGTCTTTCAACAATCTGACTATGAACAGAATGTGTGTATTATTAGAATAAATTTATAGTAGATTCATCATTTAGCACAGAATTAGCATATGTATTTAAATAAATTCCCTTTTTTTGTTATTCTCCTGTTTTTCTTAAGTTGGATATAAGGAAGAAATACTCTGGTAAGTTCCAAATTCAAGATTTTCATGCTTTTGCAAGTTGTGATATGTCATTTATTTAATATTTTTTAATTAACAGCACAATTACCATTAAGCTATGGCACCTTTCTTTATTTCCATTATAAATATGACTGTTACATTAACTAGTGTTTACATAAACATTTCCCAAAGTATGGCCCTCAAACACTGACTGCAAGATATTGTAAGAAATAAAGATGTAAGAGTTAAATAAATGTAGTTTATAATCATCTCCTCTTAGAGACTGATGTGTACATGGGTTAAGAAAGGCTCTGTGAAGTCTAGCAGAAAAGATGCCTGGTTATGTTGTGTAAGCTACTGCTTCCCAAATTAATGTAAAACAGTGTACTTCTTTAGTAGAGCACCTATTAACATCTTCTGAACTGCTCCTGCACAGAATAACTGGAGAAGTAGATGGTAGTCACACAGGAATGTATCATCTTGAATGACGAACTCAACAAAATTAAAGCAAAAAAAAAAAATGAAGCAAGATTCCTCAAAGTAAACTGGATAATGGAATGGGGTTGAAACAAACACAACCTTAGGTTTTTGTATATTTTTAAATTTATCTTTGCATCCCCTTTCTAGAGTTATTCCCTAAAGAAAACTATAGGCTTTCAGAGAGTGGGACTGTAAAAATCATAAGCATATGATTAGCATAAATAAGATATTAAAAAACAAACAAAGACAACTGAAATAAAATCAAAACTATAACCCATAGCATTCATGGTTATATTATTTAGAAATACTGGGTGCATGATAAGACTGGGATGGAACAGCAAATGTGCATGCTGACTATTGCAAGAAGACTATACCATTTGGCTTGTCTTCTAAGAATAAAAGAATCAAAGATGAGGAAGACACAATGTTAAGAATTCATTGTATATGCTCTTAGTCACTCATTCTCTCTCTCTGTCTCTCTCCTCTCTTTCCTCGATTTATCCCAGGCATTGGAGCTGAGTGAACTGTGACTCCCCACACAACTAGAGAACAAACTGCCTAAACAATTATAAGTGTCTCAAATACACGTAGCAATGTGGATAACTCTGGCATTTTTACACAGTGCCCCCACTAGCTACTCCAACTGTGCAAGCAGCTTCATCGTGTTCTTTCCAAAGCCCTGTTATAATAGCTCATAGCCTGACATTCAATGTAAGGCAGTTCACACATAGACTTTCAGAGGGAGTCTGGTATGGCGTATGGGAGTATTTCATTGAATCTGGCTCCCAAGATTTAACTTGTGGCCTTAAAATTCAAAGTATATTTGTGACATGCAAATGTAGTTTTATTTCCAGTAACCTAATAATGTTAGGTAATCTTACTTGAATCTTACCTACCATATGCCAAGCACTATACTAAAAGCTTTAGATTGGCTTTTCTCATTTAATCCTCACAGTAACCCTGTGGGATATAATTATCCCCATATTGTAGAGAAAAAATGCAAAAAACAGAGAGTTTAGGTAAATTCCCCAAGTTTGCACAACCAGGGGATAGATATGATGATATTCCAATCCAGACAGGCTAACTCCAGATCCCCTCCTCTTAATCCTGATACTCTGCTGCTTCTCATAAGTAAAACAAAAGTTTCAGTTCTGTTTGTAATCAATTGAAACTAACAACAATCTAACAATAGCCAGAGGGCAGGGGGGAGGGGACAGTGGGGAGAATGGTTTTCAGGAACTACTATGAAGGACGCATGGACAAAACGAAGGGGGAGGGTGGAAGCACAGGAGGGAGATGGGTTTGGAGGGGTAGGGGAGAGGGATGGGGAGAGAATACAAACAACTATAATTGAACAACAATAAAATAATTAAAAAACAAACAAACAAAGCAAGTAAAAATAAAAGTATACTACACACATGTCCTGATTTTTCTTGCTTGTGCGATGGCTGGGTGTGGGCTCTGGAGCATGTCTGCCTCAGTTCAAAGCCCTATTCTGCCTTTAAACAGCTGTGTGCCTGTGAGGAAGTATTTAACCTCACTAAAGTTCCAGTCTGCTTTCTGCAACAGAAGAACAATAATAACTACCATTGATCGAGCACTTAATATATGCCATGCATCCAAACACTTTTTATAAATTGATATCTTTAATTCTATAAATTAGATACTGTTATTACCCCTATTGATACCTAAATAATAGTAAAATTGCATGTTTTAATGCACATTAAAAATTGTACTTGAATAACAATAAAAATCAAAAGTATTTAAAAAAAGAAAAGAAAGGAAAAGTAAAGAAGAGAAAAGAAAATAAACTGGTATCACACTGAGAATGTTTTCAAGATAAACAAGTGGAGAATATGAGAGATCTTTAATCTAATGTTAAATAAAAAACCCTAAAAGATCAAAAAAGAACTTTGAACAATGTCTGACATAGCATATTAATAAATGTTAGTTATTAGATACATCACACAATTACACTTAAAGCTCATAACACATTGTAATCATCATTACAATATCACTGGGATGTGGTGACAAATCATTGGTAAATTATAAAAAGGAGGATTAATCTAGGCTTATAACCATGTTATAATGCAATATAAATTTATAAAACATTAGCAATAGAAAATGAGTAAAGAGGCAGGTCTGTGATGGGAGTTATAGCAGCAGTTCTGCATACCAGCTGCCCAGCTTTGCCACTTAACAGCTGTGTAATCTTGGGCAAGTGCCCTTCCCTGCCTGTGCCTCAGTCTCTTCACTTGTAAAATGAAAACAGTAAAAATGCCCCTCTTTAGAGGTTTATAAAATGGAGATAATAATGGTTTCTTTCTAGGAATATGAAGTTTACACGATATAATATATGCAATATACTTAGAAAAGATCTCAGCAGATACCACCATGTTATTATTGCTAGTATTACTGCGATCACCACTACCACTACCACTGCAATTCTATTGCATAACTCAGTATATATCGTGACTTGTTTTCCTCATAGAATTATTGTCCTAAGAGAAACAATGGGGTACCTGTGATGTAGGAAAAACATCTGATTTAAACTGAAACTAACACTCTACATGAAGATCCAATAACTCTATTTCCTAGAATTTGCAAAAGGACAGTCAGTATGTTTTGGTCCTCTTCCAATCATGTCTTACCACTGAGAATCTAAAACAGAAAACTCGCTAAGGTATTATTTTAAATGTCATTACTAACCATCATGATACAGCATGGGGATAGAAATGACATTCTAAAGAAAGTTGAATTTACTAATAAATTATGTTCACTCATTTTACTTTGACAAGGGATTATTTACAGATTCACAGCCTAATAGCCTTTTCATTTTCAACGTTACAAAAGACATCATACCTCACAACATATCTGGTCATTTTGGAGTTTTGAAACCAAATCTCATGTACCCTAACTATAAAAATGCTAGAGAGCCAGGAAATGTACAGTAAATGTACATGAAGGTATCCACTGGTGCTATTAGCAATGGGAGGTCAAGGCCTTGTGCCACTGGAACCAAGCATGCTCAGGTAAATGTCTAAAATATATATTCTTCCCCAAATCCCAAGCCTTCTGCAGCCTCCCTAGTCCTGGATTCAGGATCAGAGGAAGAGTGTCAATCCACACAGAAACCCTGACTTGAACTCAGTTGCTTTGAAAATTGTCATAATTAATCTTAAACTGACATGGAGCAATACAGAAGTTCATGATGGAATTTGAAGTCATAAGTATGAATAAATCCCCTTGGCCCAAAGTAGAACCACACATAATAAGCTGTCAAAAATCAGGATTATTGTTCAAACCAGCACTCTGATCCCAAGGACAGTCCAGAATCATGGGGATTTGCTGTTCTCTTCTAAGAATAACCCATTAACAAATGCTCAACTTGGGGTATGCAAAAACAAATGCATTTTCCAAGAAGGAGCAGATGAGGTGTAAGGTAACCCATGATTTTCTTACCTGATTATAAGTCAAACAACTGGTTCATTTGGGAACTCTCTTCTAACAAAAGGTTTAACTAGATTTTTTTCTTATTTATTTGTTTGTTGTATTAATACTTCTACTTACTCAACAGATTTTATGAGATCACTAATAAAAGATGAATTATAAATTTCAAGGCCCAGCAAAATAAGGCCCATGCTAAACTATCACAAAGTCAATGTAATTGGACCACACATTCACTCTTAAGCTACCTGATGGTCAAAGCAAAAAAGTTTTCCCAGCCAGAACAGAATGAAGAAATAAGAATTCAAAAAAGTGAAGAGAGTCTTACAAACTTCTGGGACAATTTGAAACATTCCAATATCTGAATTATATGGGTGCCAGAAGGGAAGAGGACCAAAGCAAGAAATTGAAAACTTATTTGAACAAATAATGAAGGAAAATTTCCCCAATCTGGCAAAGGAAATGGACTTTCAGGATGTCAAGGAAGCCGAGAGTCCCAAAGAAGTTGGACACAAGAGGAACACACCAAGGCACATCTTAATTAAGTTACCCAAGATTAAAGATAAAGAGAGAATCTTAAAAGCAGCAAGAGGAAAAGAAAGAGTTACATACAAAGGAGTGCCCATAAGGCTATCAGCTGATTTCTCAAAACAGACCTTGCAGGCAAAAAGGGGTTGGAAAGAAGTATTTGAAGTCATGAAAGGCAAGGTCCTACATCCAAGAATACTCTATCCAGCACAGCTATCATTTGGAATGGATGGGCAGATAAAGACCTTCCCAGGAAAGGTCAAGTTAAAGGAGTTCATCATCACCAGGACATTATTATATGAAATGTTAAAGGGACTCATCTAAGAAAAGGAAGATCAAAACTATGAACAGTAAAATGATGACAAATTCACAACTATCAACAAATGAACTTAAAAAAATAGAAGAAATGAAAACAAAAACTAAGCAAACAACTAGAACAGGAACAGAACCTGAGAAATGGACATCACATAGAGGGTTTTCAGTGGGGAGGGGAGGATTGGGAGGGGGAAAGGTACAAGGAAGAAGAACCATAATTGGTAGGCATTAAATAGAACAGGAGAGGTCAAAAATAGTGCAGGAAACACAGAACTCAAAGAACTTATATGTACAGCCCATGGACATGAACTAAAGGGGTGGGGAATGCTAGAAGGTTGGGGGGACAGGGCGCAGGGGGATATAGGGGGAATAATTGGGAAAACTGTAATAGCATAATCAATCAAATATACTTTAAAAAAAGCAAGAAAGTTCTCCAAGAATTAAGTTGAAGGGACTTCAGATAACAGCCTGATATAAATGATGACTCTAAAATTACAGGTAAGAATATTTCAATGAATGTAGGTCTACTTGAGACTCACAGATCAATACAACATAAATATTTCCTTCACACAAGTCTCTTTCAGAGCTAAATCCTGCTGCTTTTTCTGCTAAGGCTTCTATGCTCTGCAGATAGGTCTCTACAGATACTATTTCAGGTTTTAAAACACAGTCAACATTTTGATTTCAAACCAAGAAAGAGGATTATTACCTAGCAATGGTCTTTATATTGCCAACAATGCATTCTTGTTTTGCCAAAAATAAAACACAAAGAAGATAACATGAAACAAAAAAAAAATTCCCTGTTAATGTGGACTTACCAAGAATTCATAAAGAGATCAGTCCTCATTAGCTAATCCAATGTAGTACATGGCAAAAGCTTAGTAAATGTGCTAGATTAAATTAGGTCTAATTCTTCAGGTATCAGATATATAATCACAATCCATAGTTTTGTTTCCATGTTATTTAATGGTTTTAAGTGCAATTTTAGAAGTATTCATATATAAATAAAGTAAAATTAAGAAAGTATGTAAAAGGTATGCATGATACATACATAGAGGAATGGGCAAAAGTAGGTTTATATATTACAAATAAATAATACAGTAATTACTAAATAAATAATAAAAGAATAAACTGTTTCATGTACTCAGAACTGTAAACCTACTTTTGCCCACCCTTGTACCTTGGAGAGAGCCAGAGAACTAGAGAGTGAGCAAAAGAGAGAGAATGTGTTGAGAAGTAGGGAAAGAATTTAACATGCTGTGAGAAAGTACCCTGTGATCCATCCTGGTCTCTGGTACTTACATATATTATCTAATTTAATCCCCACATGACCCTATCATATACACACTATCATTAGCATTGTTTTACAGATGGGGAAACTAAGGCTCATAGGGTAGATAATACCTTTAAGATCACAGAGCCAGCAAGAGAATATTACCCTATATGGAGGTAATTTCAAAGCTCATGTTATTCCTAACATAACTCAAAAGAACTTTCATATTGCAGAGTGCGTGACAGTAGGCAAATTTCCTAAGTGAAGTAACCAAAATATTGGAAAGTCAAACTGGCTTTCCAGTATATACTAGAGCCAGAACTAGAACTTACAGCTTTTCTACCACATCACAGTTGGTATGATATAAAAAGTATAATTTGTAAAAGTGGTTTCACTGATAGAATGTCTGTGACATTCTGAATACAGAGCCTAATCTAATAAACAAAAATAATGCATTTTCTTTCTTTTTTTTACCTTTTTGGATTGTTGATAAGTTTATTTGTGAATTCAACTATTATATTAAAAGTACAAAGGGGTATAATTGAGACGAACTAAAAATATACCATTTTTTCACAATGGAAACCACAATTTTCTAGGCTGCATTCCCTAGAGCCAGAGAATACTTCTAATGAGCTTTGAGTAATCACATAATTGAAAACCTAACTTTGTAATGCCTGATAGTGATCTAAACTACTTAGCTGTGTTTTGTATTATACCACAAAACAGTGGTTTGTTCATGAAATGTAACAAAATATCATGTGTTACTCATACTTTGGCCTTAGGCTTACATGTGTTGAAACCATAATCCCGAATGTATTTCAGAGTATGTTTGGACAACCAAAGTCACTCTATGAAAATGACCCAACAGGAAAACTCTATTTCATTAAAAACATAAATTGCTAAGAGTTAAATGTTTAAGTATTGCCTAGAGTATATAAAGAAGATTTAATATATAGCGCACATTTTTCCCACTTGAAGAAAAGAAAAAGGAACATTCAGGAACCATACAGGAAAGCTGTAAATTAGCTATATCCTGATCTACTTCATGTATGTTGCATTATGTAATGTGGAAGAAATGATAAACTACATCTCAACAAAGGGCTGTTTGAGACTAAAAGAGAGAAAGGGGCTATAGCCCCTGGTTGCTAAATGAGGACAACTTGTGAAGGTAATACAATGTGAGGGATTAACATTAGACATCACAGATTGGAGATTCTCAAGTCAAAAAAGCTGAAGCCCAACTTGAGAATTTATGCACATGATTTAGACTGTAAATCCTCCATGGACAGTGCTGTGGTGGTTAAGAATGTGAAGAGCGGGATCAGACAGAAAGTACTTTGGAACCACAATCTGTATTTCACTAGGTCCATGACCTTAGAAAAATCACTTCCCCTCTCTAAGCCTAAATTTCCTCATCTCTAAAATGACAAGGCTATATTCAAGCAGGCACAGACTAGCAAAAGCTTACCCTCTGCCATTGGAGAGGTGAACTCTAGGGACACTGCCAGACCTTATAATGCCACTTACCCTAATCCCTGGTCAGATGGCCAACTATGGGAGCAACCTGTTGACTGCAATCATTTATTTTATCTGTTATTCTCTTCCCATGGCATGGTGTGATATAAGAGATACAGACAGTAAAAGAAAGAGAGAGAGAGAGAGAGGGAGAGGGATAGTACTTACTTCCCTCACAAGGGTGAGAGGTAAATAGAATGGTATATGTAAAATACTTAGCAATTTCCTAGCATCTAGTAGACACTTAACAAGTTTAAGCCACTATTATTATTGTTAGGTTATGAATAATTTTTTCCCTTAGTACCTTACACAGTTCCTATGAATATTAAATGATCATTAAATGTTTCCTAACTGAACTGAGTTTTGTTGCTAATAGCTTGAAATCTTATGTTGATCCATTTAGTTACAAAAGAAACATTTAAAGTACCATTATTCAAACTCAGAAATATTAAGGCTGGGAAATCTAGGTTAAACGAAATCAGTATTTTATTCCCTTCAAAACTCCACAGAGCCTTTAATGTGACAGTTTGAATTATGAATCTCCTAAAGAGGCAAAAGATACAGTCTGTAGTATTTCTTAAATCTATTGTGAAGTTAGTTTCCTCATTAACAAAACCTAAGATTTGATGTGTTTTCTAAATTCTTCCTTCCTTATTAAGTAGCTAGAATTCTAGGCACTTTTCAGAACTAGTTATACATATGAATATAGATTAAAATGAATGCTGATTCCCCCTTGCGATCAGGACAAATTAGGTATTTTTTCATTCTCCCATTCCAAAGCTGACCCCAAAAGAATTCAATCTTTGATGTTTTATCAGGTATATAACTTAATCCTGATTTTAATTTGAATAGATAAACTTCATTGAGAGTTTCTGGTTAAGCCTTTTCTAATTTAATATGAGTATTTAAAAATATACATTTACATTAAATCCAAGATGCTAAAGTGAACAAACTCCACAATGAAAACATGATCATGTAGGAATAAAAATACTTTTAAAAAACTTAGTGTTGAATAGATTTCCTATTTATAAGATAAAATGAATAGGAATAGGAAGATAACATTTTATCTTAGGAAATCTACATCCCTGGCAATGTTTAATATTTAAAAAGCAGGTAATGAATTTGTCTTCTTACTCTTTTAAGTGAAAGGGAAGTGTGAGATGCTCCATTTTTACCTCCCCCTCTCTCCACACAGAGACTCTTCTTGAACATTCTCACTGATTCTCAGGCTCTACCTGGTGAACTCTACATCACTGTTTTAGCCATTTCCTCTCTCTGAGCTTAAGATCCCTACTTCCACCTATTTAGTGGATATCCTTACATGTGATAAGCTTGAATTTAATATGCTTAAAGTGAAAGTTACTATTCCTATACTAACCCTTCTCTGCTCACCCTGGTATCAATGTCATCCACCTGTCAAGTCTTCCATCTCCCTTATCCTCCACATCCAATTAGTTTTCACCTCTTTAGCAGTTTTCCAGTTAATCCCTTTTCCAGGATCTCCACTCTCATTCATTTTTTTCTTTTCTTCTCCGACAGTTTCTCAAATAGCTTCCTGTCGCTATTTTGACATTCCCCTACCTATCCATTGTCTACCTTCCTGAGATATTTCTAAGGCCAAGAGTAGTTATTACATTCTCCTAGTTACAGTCCTTCTGTGACTTGCCATGTCCAGTTAGATTCAATCCAATCTGCTTAGTATGCTGTAAGGCCCTTCAGAAGCTCTAAACTACCACTCTAGGCTCAGCTCTTCCCACTCTCCACTTTAAACTCTAGCCTCTCAAAACACCCCGTCTTTCCTTAGATACATACATACCATTTATTTCCCACTACCATCTACTATATGCCATGTCCCACTGTGTCTAACTGGAAGATACATAAACATCTCTCAATACTTACCCCTCCCACCCTATAAAATATATTCTAACTTCTGCCCCTTTACAGTGTTATTATTCTGACTTCTGTGCTTCCCAAACAACATGTCACTTTCTTTATTAGTGTCTTTTTTTAAAGAAATATTTTATTTTTATTTATTTTTAGAGAGAGGAGAAGGGAAGGAGAAAGAGAGGGATAGAAATATCAATGTGTGGTTGCCTCTCACGAGCCCCCTACTAGGGACCTCGTCCGCAACCCAGCCATGTGTCCTTACTGGCAATTGTACCGGCAACCCTTTGGTTCACAGGCCCATGCTCAATCCACTGAGCTACACCAGCCAGGCCTATTAGTGACTTTTCATGTTGCAAACCTGAAAGTCCCCCTCTAGACTGAGTTTCTCAAGATTCCAGGTATCTCTTCTCTCCTCCACCTCCTAGTGCTCTGCACAACTCTACACAACACCTGGTACATAGTAGGTGCCCATTAATGCTTAAATAATGCATGCATAAAATTCAAATAAAATTTTAAGCCCTGCAATTGAAATGTTAAGGTTAGAGAGAATGCTAGATAACATGGGGGTGATGGGCTAGAGGCTGAAGGAAGGAAGAGGGCACTGAGTTGCTAGGAGCAAAGTAAAGGAAGAGCAATGGGAGGCAGTCTTGGGGCCACCCCTTGCGGAGGGGAGTCCCAGAAACACTGCTATGGGTGGGGTGGGGGCTGTGGATCTGTGAAACCAGTGTTTGACTTTCAGGTAGGGGCAAAAGGGAGAGAACTTAAACTGAAGAAAGTTCTCCTCCCTGGCCTTTGTCTATCTGTGGTGGTTTCTGTTTCCAAGGAGGTGTGGCAGGATCATAAGTCATTTGTGTCCCCTTCCAGGCCTCCTGCTATATATGGAGGACTTGTCTGGTTTCTGGTTTGGCTGGGGCCCATGAGGATGTGGGATCCTTCAGTAAGGGATAGCAGAAAAAAATAAAGAATAAAAATAAATTAAAAAATAAACATAAGGGAGCCCACACTGGTGTAGCTCAGTAGATTGAGCATGGGTCTGTGAACCAAAGGGTCACCAGTTCGATTCCTAGTCAGGGCACATGTCTGGGTTGTGGGCCAGGTCCCCAGTTAGGGATGCCTGAGAGACAACCACACATTGATGTTTCTCTCCCTCCCTTCCCCTCTCTCTAAAAGTAAATAAATAAAATCTTAAAAACATATTTAAAAAATAAACATAAGGGAAATCATTCAAATAATACCAAAATCTTCCACTCCCCTAAAAAAATTATAACATGTTAAATAGAAAATGTGAGTTAATAGGTGATTTTTTTATGATTACATTTACTCTGATCACAAAGATATACACTTTGATGTATTGTGCCACTTAACTGAATGCCATTAGAACAAGATTAAAGCCACATTCCACATAGAGAGGATATGGGTGGGTATTAAATTGACTGGAGTAGAATATAAAGTGACTTTTGTTTGTTTGCTCAGATTAGATTTAGAATTACCCTAAATAACCCAAAGTTCTATTTTCATGGTCATCACCTTACACTGGCAGAGCACCAATCCTGAGAAGAAAATCTTCCCTTGTGTTAGCAATAACTTTAAATTAATTTAGCCAGGTGTTGTGAGAAGGCCGCATGTAATGCTCTGTCCAGCAGAGGGAGCACAGTTCCCAATACAGTGAAAGACAGGTCAACAAAACAGGCAGAGTTGGGGCGCAGTTTTTCAACAAACCAAAGCCTCTGAATGAGGGTCAGCGCACTGATCTGTCCTTGCCTACTCCCTGGCACTCAGTTCTTCCTTCCTACTCACAATGAGGTGTTAATAAATTTCCAGATCTCAGGCACAGCAGTTGGGGAACAAAAGGGGTGAAGGCAAAGGGGTCGCTGTTCACTTAGGAGTGTGATAATGTCTGGGAAAAGGAAACCTTAACTCCTACTTACATTACAGCTACAGCTATAACCCAAACTGGTTACTTATTATATTCTGACCCCTTCCTCCTGGGAGCGAATAAGGGAATTTGAAGGTGGAGGCTGTCAAAATGCCCCTCCCCCAAACTTGAAGGGAAATGATTTTCTGCTCAGTTTAGATATTTCAGGCATTAAACATGTAAGATTAAGGTCATCAGGCTATTAAATGGCTGAATGGGGGATACACTCATTCCCCAAATTCATATTTATACCTTGTGAGAGGTAACTAATGGAAGAAAAATGACATCCACTCACATTCTAAAGACAGACGCATCTGTTGTCCCACTTAAGAGTAAGAGCCACTGATTTAGAAAAGCAAAATAAAAAGTAAACTGAACAGATCATGTAACTCTCAAAGAATGCTCCATAATCCCTATCTATGCTTTGTTCTAGAAAAGCAAAGTAACACCAGAGTCCTTACAGGGAGACTGTCTGCTCTGTCAACCCCAAAACCTATTGAGAGGGAGCAGATAGCAAGGGCCTCTTGTTAACACTCAGAAAGAATGCACAAAATTTTATCTTTTTTCCTTCAAAAGATACCTCACACACAGATAAAAGGTCTGCATGGAGTTCTACCCCCAAACTGAGGAACTTTCCCCCAGCTCCTATGTTAGGGTCTAGAAGCAGAATGGGGAATGATTACTGGAAGCCTGCAGATGCTTCAGCTGCCTGGATAACGGAGTGAAGAGCTGAGGAGTAGTGAAAGATGGAGCTCCATGTGACTCGTAAATCCTGCTAAGTGGTATGAATTTATCCTAATGCCATAAGAAGCCATTGAAGAATTTTAAACAGGTAGTGACATGATCAGATTTGCATGTTTGGAAGATCATTGTAGAAACAGAATATCAAATATACAATGTCAAATTAAATTTCATGCTTACTAATTATAAGACATAGTAAGATCATGAATTTATTTTTGAAAAATCAAACATACTAAATAATAAGAATGGATAGGTCCTTCCATTTCTAGTCCCTAGCCCAAAGGATCCAGATCTTATACAACACAAAGGCCACCATTTACACAGACCACAATGCCTAGAAAACCTAAAACCGGAATAAAATCTCAAATAACCTCAGTCACAAACCTTTTTTCCAAACAAAAGGATTATTTAATACACAAGAACTTAACATCATGAATACTTATGGAGCAGCTACTATGTTGAGACCATTGTGCTAGATTGTTAGGATGTTTGAGATTAATAAAATGGAACTTCTCTCTTCTAGAAACTCACAGATTACTTCAAATTAAGTAGAGAGAAAAATACTTTTTTAGAAGGAGTTCTTTTGGACAAATAAAAATACCAATGAAAGCACATTTTGTTGTCATCTCCAAGCATAAACATATATTTTGGATTTAGGATAATCAAATTTAAATAAACATGTTTGATGTTTAGGAGAATTCATTTTTCTGTATAGGGGCTGGCTATTCCTAAAAACACATCAGCACCAAATAAAGAATAACTATCAATAAAAATTTTCTCTGATTCCTTCAAGAACTTTAATTTCCCAGAAGCTCAGACAAGAGTGCTTTTTCCCTCAGACCTATTTATGTTTAAAATGACTATGCCAGCCTGCTTGCTCCAAAATCCCATCACTATTGTAGGTCTGAAAGCAATCACCTAGAGTGTTAGGAGGTTCCTGTCATTTCCAGGAAGCATGTGGGCAAATCGTAAGGGCATCATTTTGTTGTGAAAGATGTGGGCTACTAAAATGTCTAGGATGGGATTGCTAATCCCATGGAAGGGAGAATGCACCTAGAACTAATTAGAAGATCCCGGCAGGAAAGAAAACAGTTCTAGTAGGTTCTCATGAGGCCACTATGACTTCCTACTGCCTTAGTAACTCAGGTTCTGGATTTGTTTTTGTTTTTTATTTTCCCTATGCCTGGAGTAAATATACAGCCATATCTTGAAGTTAGACTTACAATCTAATTCTATATCATAAAAGACAAGATTGAAGAGAAAGACAATCTATTTCACTCAGCAAATTTAAGCTGAAATTATTTAATGCAAAACCATGTTTAAAATCCTAAATTTGAAGGCCTGAGAAGACCTTCAAAATAATGATATAAATTAACATTTTAATTTTAGCACAGAATTGAAATAGTATGCCTGTAAAAGGCCATGAACTATTTCTAATGGCTATTTTAGATGCTTTGTAATACAAACTTTCATCAAAGGGCAATTCTAGATTTTTTAAAGCACTTTGAATTTGGCAATTTGAATATTTAGATCTTACTTTGTGTCATGTTTCACAGGCTTGGGCTCTGTGCCATAGAAATGTGGTCCTCCCATACTGGAAGGGAGAAGAATGAGGTTGCTGTGATACCCCACATCATGGAATTTTGTCTTAATTAACCACAATATGAAGCCAGGGTATTGTGTAGTTCACATAATTATTTTGGTAAGAGACTAGAAACTTGGAGAAAATGCTTCCTTAAGCATTAGCTAGTATTAGCTTGGGGCTTGGACCTCTTGAATCTGAGCTCCAAACCTCAAGACATCCTGCGGCTTGAACCCCAAAAAGGGACTCAGGGGTGAGAGTAGAAAAAATAAGAAAACACTGCTTAAGAGTAGGTCTAGAGACCCAGAATTATACTAATGAGTGAAGATGATATTACAATTGATTATGTAATATCCACAAGTTAGTAAGCCTAGGGAAACTTGGTTTAGAAATCAAAACATTCTAAACAGTATTTTTTTATCACTCAGAAATCCACTACACTAATACCACATGGATCTGTGGCAAAGACATATGTGTTTGGTGGTTATGGCCCACAGGGGAACCTGGCATCTGCAGACCCATAGTCTCTCCCTTTGGTTTATGATCAAATCAGCTAAAAGCTTCAGGTCAAAACAACACATAAGACAAACATAAATAACAAAGAATTTTTAGAATATACATTAAGACGGCAAACATTACATCTATCTGATATGTGCAATTATTACCCTGGAAGCTATTTCCTTCCTTTTTAAAAGAAATCATCTATGTGCAAGACACTCCACATGGTTCTGATGGGTTTGTTTCTAATTTCATTTAAAAACAAAAACATAGTCTTTTTCTCCTCTTTCTTTCTAGAATTGGCATCAGATTTATAGAATTTCATTTATGTTGCCATATTAAAATGACAGTGGTTTACGTCACATTTCAATCAAAAATCTTAGATCAGTGTATTGAACACAGGTACCTAAAAATATTCTTGAATACCACCCACATCAAAGTAAAGATGGCTTAAAAACAAACAAAAAATAAAACTGTCTGTAAATAGAAAATTCCAAGCATTATTCTCACTTCATAGAAGTATCTACTTCCTTTATACACAATGAATGCTTATTCATTTAGATCTAATCCACAAGACTTATGAGAAAAACATCCCTAATTCTTTAGAAATTCTAAATTTATATGTCTCCTTCACCATGAAAAATTGCTTTACTCTGATTTTAATGAATTCCATTTTCCCCCCAAAGCATTTGGGCCTCGATATTTTGAATCACACAGGAAGTCAGTACTAAGTCTCCTGTATCTCCCGCTGAAGAAAAAGAAACAGGAATTGTTATAACTTTAAACTCTATGCTGATGTGAAAACCCTGGAGATTAAGCTTATGCACTGAGGTTCTCTCATAAAACTTGTGACATTTACACATTGATACCTTGGATGACATTCTCCAAATGATGTGGTAAGTCAGCCTTGATAACCTGTTCATCTAGCAACAAACGCTTACTGGATTTTGGTGGAGACATTTTAAGCGCTTTGTCTTCAGTTTGGTTTAAAAAAAAGACTCGCATGGAGTGATATTTTTTCACATGTGCAGGGATCCAGCTTAAGTGTAAATTGGGGTTTACACACACCTGATGAATGAGTTGATAAGAACTCCATCTTTTATACTTTTGATATGGGAAGTTTTGCTTTTGTTTGTTTGGGATGAGAAGGGAAGGTGGATTTTAGAAAATTAATAACTTATGTGACAACCAGCTGGGAATGTGGCTGAGTGAGACAGAGGATTTCTGGAGTCCCAGGTATTCCTCTTAAAGAGTCCACACAAGGACAGACAGGAACTCAATTGTTCTTAGCTCCAGTGCTGAGGCAGCAGCTCGAAAGGAACCAAGGACATACACAGAAGAACTGATTTGTCCAACTACGGTTGGAGGGGCAGCTTTCTCCCAGAAAGAAGTGCTCTCAGAGGCCATTGTTCCTTGGATGAGCCCTCCTGCCATAGAGTCAACAGGCAAGTACCAGATCTGAACCTTCATCAATCTGGCTAACACTATTCACCCTGCCCTGGCAATTCCCTGAGACTCTGCCCCACCAAACCTGTAGGCCCACCCAAGCCATTTCCAGTAGCTTTTCTATACCAAGGGCCTATCTATGTTCATGCTACAGACATTCTTAATATTTCTCAAACAATCAACATCTTGCCTCTCACTAAGTGGTCCTAGGCCTAGCACTAGCAGCAGACAGCCTTGGTTTGCCACTTGGCCTCTGCTGGGCAGCCCAAAGCCCAGCAGAAGTAGTAGCCATCTGCAGATCACTTTGTAACTCATGCCAGGTGGTCCCGGGCAGGGCGCAGGCAGCAGCTCATATGGGCCTGCACCTCCCAGGAGGCCCTAAAGCTACTGCTTCCAGTGGACAGCTTCAGACCACACTGAAGCATCATTTAACTACTTCCACAAGTGACATACTCAAGGGGAAGACTCATCAAACACCAAAGCCTTTCAGAAGCAAGTCTTCTCTGCTGTCGTCTTGGTCAGTCCTCAAAACTGATCAAGCCAGGGGTATACCCTTTCCATGGAAGTGCCAACAAAAATAAAGGCTCAACTACAACAGGAGGGTGCACACAGCACACACAGGGAGCACACCTGGAGCACCTAGCTTAGATGCTGGGAAAGCTAAGCCACTGAGCCTTACAGGACATCTACTACATAAGGCCACTCTACCAAACCTGGGAAATGCAGCAGCCCTACCTAATACACAGGGAGGCAGCCAAAATGAAAAGGCAAAGAAACATGTCCCAAATGAAGAACAGAACAAAAATGAAAAAAAAAAAGAACAAAATAGAGAAAAGCATTCTACTAAATGTAGAGTTCAAAACACTGGTTAAAAAAATGCTCAGGGAACTTTGAGGAAGAATGCATGAACTTAGTGAGAACTTCAACAAACACACAGGAAACAAAAATGGAGATAGAGCCCTAGCTGGTGTGGCTCAGTAGATTGCATGCTGGCCTGCGAACCAAAGGGTTGCCAGTTTGATTCCCAGTCAGGGCACATGGCTGGGTTATAGGCCAGATCCCCAGGAGGGGGCATGTGAGAGGCAACCACACATTGATGTTTCCCTCCTTCTCTTTCTCCTTCCCTTCCCCTCTCTCTAAAAATAAATAAATAAAATATTTTTCAAAGAATCTATCAAAATGGAGATATAAATATAAAAATAGAAATATAATTGATATGAAAAATATAGTACAGGGAATCAAGAGTGAAGTAGATAAAGCAGAGGATCAAATCAGAGACTTAGAAGATAAGGAAGCAGAAAGTTCCCAATCAGAACAACAAAAAGAAAAAATAATCCCCCCAAATTAAGACAGTATATGGAGCCTCTGAGAAACTTCAAGTATACCAACATTTACATGAAGGGGGTGCCAGATGGGAGAGAGAGCAAGGAATTGAAACCTATATGAAAAAATAATGAGAGAAAACTTCCCTCATTGGGTGAAGGAAATAGATGTACAAGTCCAGGAATCACAGAGTCCCAAACAAGATGAACCCAAAGAGGCCCACAACAAGATACTTCATAATTAAAATACAAAAGGTTAAAGACAAGGAAAGAATCTTAAAAGCAGAAAGAGAAAAAAGGTCATTTACCTGCAAGGGAGCTCCCATAAGACTGTCAGCTGATTTCTTAACAGAAATATGCATGCCAGAAAAAATAGGCATTATATATTTAAAGTGATAAAAAGCAAGGACCTACAACCAACATTACTGTACTGAGCAAAGCTATCATTTAGAATCCAAAGACAGACATTAGAGCTTTTCAGACAAGAAAAAGCTAAAGAAGTTTATAACCATTAAACAAGTATTACAAAAAATGTTAAAAGGTCTTCTCTAAGAAAAAGAAAAAAAGATCATAATATGAATAATAAAATAACAATAAATACATATCAATAAACAATTATTTTATGTGCAAGTGAATTAAATCCTCCAAGCAGAACATACACAGTGGCTGAATGGATAACAAAATATGACCCTACATGTGCTGTCTACAAGAGACATTTTAGATTAAAAGACACACACGAACTAAAGTAAAGGGATGGAAAAAGATATTTCATGAAAATTGAAACCAAACCAACCAAACAAACAAAAAAACCCCCAAACACTGGAGTACCAATACTAATAGCAGACAAATAGACTTTAAAATAAAGGTTATAGCCAGAAATCCAGCAATTCCACTTCTAGGTTTTATCCAAAGAAACTCAAAACACAAAATCAAAAAAGGCATATACATCCATGAGTTCATTGCAATGTTACACACAACAGCCAAGATATGGAAGCAACTCTAAGTGTACATTAATAGATGGATGGGTAAAAAAGAAGTGATACAAACACACATACACATACGTACACAATGGAATATGATTCAGCCATTAAAATGAATGAAATCTTGCCCTGGCCAGTGTGGTTCAGTTGGTTGGAGCAACTTCGCATAACCAAAAGATTTCAGATTCAATTCCCAGTCAGGGCACATACCTCGACTGCAGGTTTAATCCACAGTCCAGGTGCATCCTGGTCCAGGCATGCATGGGAGGCAACTGGTTGATATTTAACTCTCTCACATGCATGTTTCTCTCTCTCTCTCTTTTTCTCTCCCTAAAAGCAATGAAAATATATCCTCAGGAGAGGATTAAAAATAAAGAATGAAATCTTGCCATTTGAAACAACATGGCTATACATGGAGGGTACTATTCTGAGTGAAATAACTCAGACAGAAAAAGACAAATACCATGGGATTTCACCTATTTGTGAAATCTGAAAATAAAATAAAATAAATGAATAAGCAGAACAGAAACAGACTCAAATATACAGGGGACATTTTCATGGTTGCCAGATGAGAGAGGGGTTGGGGGCTTGGTGAAAAAGGTGAAGGGTTTAAGAAGTACAAATTGGTAGCTACAAAATAGTGATGGGGATGTAAAGTACAGCATAGGGAAT
This sequence comes from Tonatia bakeri, assembly GCA_004024845.1. Taxonomy (NCBI): domain Eukaryota; kingdom Metazoa; phylum Chordata; class Mammalia; order Chiroptera; family Phyllostomidae; genus Tonatia; species Tonatia bakeri. The sequence continues at coordinate 95,095 of PVIA01004405.1, read as the reverse complement.
GTAGTCAATTATTAATAGAAGTCAATATATTAATAACTGTATAGTATCAGATGGGTACTAGATTTATCAGAGTGATCACTTCATAAGTTATATAAATGTCTAATCACTGGGTTGTATACCTGAAACAAATACAAAATTGTATCTCAAGTATAATTGAAAATTTTTTTAAAGTTTTAAAGAATAAAATCCCAGAATGTTAAAAAGTGACAAAAAAAAACAATAAGAAAGGACTGCATAAGAATGGAACTAGAGACCCAGAATATACTAGTGAGTGGAGATGATATTAAAATTTATTGTGTATTATCCATAAGCTGGTAACTCTAAGGAACCTTAGATATCAAAAATAACTGGACTTTTTAAGTTTGTTTCTAGAATCAATAAGAGTCTTGAAGAAAAAAATCAAGTGGGCAGTTTGGGGGACATGAAAAAAGACTTATAATTAATAAGGTTACTTCTATTACTCAGAGTCATGCTCATACAGGAAATCTTGTAAAATGAACCCATCCATAGGAAGGCTGAACAGCCTTCTGAGGGACTAGCATTGGAGTTAAAGTTAATATGACCCCCCAAAGCAACAGGAAGTAAACCACTGCAATTTGGTATAAAAAGCAAAACTATCATCTAAACTCCCACACTCTATTTCCTCAACTTTAAAAAAAGAGATTCCTAACTCTTCAATTTATAGTCAACAACCTAATTTCCTAATTAATGAGAATACTCTCAAGCTACCCACAGAGTCCACAGGAAACTCCCCCCATACTGTGGTATGCTGTGGCAAGCATAATACAGGTGGCAAGCAAATCTCAAGCACCAGCTTCTGAGGCTTTCCTTAAAGTGTTGGTTTCAACCCTTTCTTGCATCTGATCACAAAGCAGAGCTGTTTCCTGTGGCATCTAAAATAAGCAGCAGAAGCAAGAAGCAGCATTTCATCCAGAAGGAAGTGAGGAGCAAGGTGAGCCACATTTAGGTTTCCCTTATAATTCCAGCTCTACACCCATTAGGTTTAGAGTTGTGGATAGGAAAGATAATGGAGATAATGAAGATGATCTCTTTAGGAATCACTATTCCTTTGCCAGTTTTTGAAAGTCCAATATGCTCCCTCTCTGTAATTCAGTTTAAAAAGAATGCTCTCAATTCTCGGAGTCAAGCATCACATGTGAGAGGTTTGGAAATTGGCACTGTGATAACGATTGCGTTTGGAGGATAGTGATGGTCATTCACAGGTCAAAGTTACTATCTTATATCACCTTCTTTACCATCTGATATTTTTTTCTGAATAACATTCTACAGTTATTTTTCACTCCTTGTGCATTCCAACAAACTCCTTTCCTGATATTTGTCTCGTTAACATCTCTACCTGTTCCAGCCGCTTCCTTAACACTTTCAGGGCTGCATAAACAGTTCCTCTTCCTGCAGTGCCTTTCTTCAGTTTTATACTAGAAAAAAAGTCATATACTTTAAGGTTTAAATCAACTATGGCTCTATAAAGCCTCCTCTAATCACCCTTCACAAGAGCTTCTGCCTCTATAATAATGGCATGGCATGTTGATACATTAGAACTTATTGTGTATGTATCTGTCTGTCTCCCTGAACAAGGATAAAGGCATTGGTTTCTTCCCTTTTGGTGGCCAAGATTATTAGAATCTCTCTAATGGATCATGAGTCTAACTATGATCTAGTGACACACGAGGACATCAGGTACGCAGAGAGGGAAATTCTAAGGCCCAGAACTTGAGAGTGGTGGGGTTTCAGTATAGGAAGTGCTGTAGTCCAGTTACCCTTTCACACTGCTACATTCAGGGTAATGGCTAAGGATGTAAGTGTGAATTAAAACAACTGATATGGTACTACTTAGTATGCCAAGATGTAAATCAGCAGAAGTATTACCACTCCAGTTGGAGTGAGGTGGGGGGACCTTGTCTATGGGAAACCACAGATACACTATGTGGCAGAGATGGATAAAAGGCAGTAGTGAACTGATAAGACTTTCCAGTCTTTTTTTCTGATCTTTTTGAATAAAATGAAACAGTGGGTTTTAGGGAACAAATTGATGGAGAAGGTGGTAATAATCTTTGAGTGTTCCAAAGATTAGTTGGAAAAATAAGATAAATATTACCTAGAGCAGTCAGAATAGGCTACATTATGCTATCGTAACAGCCCCAATGGCTAAAAACAACACAGATTCATTCTCTACCATGCTATATGACAATTTTGGATCAGCAGTGAACTCTGTTCCTGTTAATCAGTCAGGGTACCAGGCTGAGAGAGAATTCACCATTGAAGCATTTATGAGTCCACCACATCAAAGAGAATGACAGCTCTGGTGGGTCTTCAACCAGATATTAAATGCTCTGACCTGGAAATGACATATACCCACTGTTCAAAACACTTTGGCCAGATCTACTCACATGTTCCCACCACATTATAAAGAACCAGAAAGTGCAACTCTACCATGTTGCAACAATGCAGAGAGCTGGAACTATTTGGTAAACAGCACTGATGACTACCACATGACCTTATTTGTACCCCAAGCTTGTAAAGTAGAGTACACTTGTAACAATAAATTGAATTTTATTATACTGAAACAGGTTTTTCTCTTGATTGAGTTTAAATTAATAAAATGCACATTGTTTCTAGATGTTTTGAGAGCCTCTCTATTCAGTCTGAAAGATTCTGTAAAAACCTATTTGAGCCTGAAGTAGCACAATGACTGCATGATTTTATCTCTAAGAGTTTTTGCTAAGAAATCCAGAATAGACTAGATCCTTGTTTAATAAATACGTTAGAAAAAAATTGGTTCAATTATTAGCAATCTAAGTTTTATAAGTTAAGAATTTCCTTTTAAATCACGGGTGACAAATACAAGGCCTGTGGGCCAAATCCAGCCCTCTACTTTGTTTTATCTGGCCTGGCACCTTGTTTCTACCCAGCGGCAGTGCTGAACTCTCACTTAACTGTTAAGGAGTCGTTACATGTATACAGTCCTAAAATTACATTCAGCCCTTTGAAGGTAACCTCAAGGCTGATGTGGCCCCTGGTGAAAATGAGTTTGACACCCATGTTTTAAAAGAAACAAAATCTGATGGAAAAAATAATTGATTAGAACAGCAAAAAGATATGAGATCTAGTTCCTCATTTTCTGTCTACCCAATGTTTAACTTATTTAAAGTCTCGTATGCTCATGTGCTTCAGTTTTTCTATCCACAAATAGATAACATTATTTCATTCAATTATCAAATATTCATTTAACACCCATTGGATATAGACAATTGGCTGTACTGCATGATCCTAGACCTTATGAATCTTATAATCTATTTACCACTAGTGATTAAAATCATTTGGTTCTAAAAGATAGAATATGGTAACACAGGTATGGATAAACATAATACAAATATAAGTAAGACTTTCACTAGTCTGTTAAGTGCACTGTTACATGAGCCCCTAAGCTGAGGTGTGCAACCTATGGCCCATGGGTTAGATGTGGCCCAACACAAAATCATAAATTTACTTAAAAAATTATGAGATGTTTTGTGATTACATGTTACAGAGTATTTAATGTGTGGCCCAAAACAACTCTCCTTCTTCCGGTGTGGCCTAGAGATGCCAAAAGGTTGGATATCCCTGCAAGGGAGGTAACAGGGAAGATAAATGATAGAAAAGTCAAGGAATATGAGAGGCAAATAAACACTTCAATAACAGAAAGATCTTCATTCATCCCCAACTCCTGGAACTCCAACAGTCAATGAAATGTATATACCAACTATTAAAAGATACATGAAGTCAAACCTGTCAGTGTGTGGCTCACTCATGAAGGTAAAGCCTTGTGTTCTTGATAGGTCATAGGGCCTTAAAGGATTGGTTCTCTTTGACTTCCAAGGTATTTGAATTAGAATAATTTATAGATATTTAAAGAATCCAATTTCCTAAGAACATATGAAAATATACATTGCAGCAGCAACATACAACATTATCAAAATGTTCTCTATACATTTGCAAAAGCAGTTGTCAAATTTTTTCTGTGCCTCTGTGGTCCTTTTAATATTAGTATACCAATATGGCTTCCAAGGACACGGTGTACTTCCAATGCCTATTGTAGTTTAATTTTATATATAGCTATGTTTTCTGGCAGGAGTGAGTGAAATATTAAAATACAGAGGATCCTTTTAAACCTACAAAGGGACTGTACAAAGAACAATGAAAATGATAAGAAACGATTTCTAAGTTGAACAGTTTTATTATTAAAAGTTAACAATAAAGTAAGTCACACAGCTCATAAGTCTTCCCAAACAAAACATCTGCATGATTGAAAACAAACTTAGCTTATAAACATGTCAGCCATGTTCTGAATAAAATGAAAATATCATATAACATGGAAATGTGACTATTTTCTCTTCAACATGTTCAAGATTTAGCGTTAAGATTTTTTTAAAGATTTTATTTATTTATTTTGAGAGAGAGAGAGAGAGAGAGATACATCAATGTGCGGTTGCTGGGGGCCGTGGCCTGCAACCCAGGCATGTGCCCTGACTGGGAATCAAATCTGAGATGCTTTGGTTCACAGTCCGTGCCCAATCCACTGAGCTACGCCAGCCAGGGCCTATTAAGATATTTTTCTTCCTCATTATTTGTCTTGTTTAGGACATTTTTTTTTTTTTTTACATCGAAGTTAGTTGAAAAAAAGGTACCAGTAATTGTTTTTGATGAATATAAATTGTTTAATCTACTAAATTTAAGACGATAGGTCCTCAACCATTGGTACAAATTGTAAAATCTTCCCAGCTCACAGATATAAAGAGTTTATGTTAACCTTTGTTAGCAAAGACCATCTCTATATTCTGGTTACATTTCACTTTTAATGAATTATAACTGAGTGATTTTGGAAAAGAGAATCATGATATAGCTATAGCTAGTTCTCAACATTATGTTGAACACTTATTGTGTTCTTTTTACGGCAAATAAAAAGAAAAGGAGAGGTAGCACTAGTATTGAGACACACAACACAAAGGAAGTTGCTAGAAGTTACTAAAGTTTTTTTCTTCATGCTCATGTCCAAGAAGTAATGTGAGGACTTTTCCTTTGCCTTGAAAATGCTGTTAGTCTTACCAACTTCAACTTGCTAATTAACTACTCCCACTTTCTATGAAGTGCATTTCAAGGTTCACAGTCTCCACCCACTTGCTTTTCTGCTCAAGTGATTAATGGATTATAATAATATATAATAGCAGAAATTAAAGAAATACAATACATTTCCTGAAGCTTCCATAGATGGAAAGGGGGAATGCAGCCTTTAGTGTCATACAGATCCATCACCTTATAGCATTATGACCCAGGCCAAATAACTTCGCCTTTTTAGGTACTCATTTTTATCAACTATAATATGGATGATAATAGTCTCATCACAGAGATGTGGCAGATAATATATAAGATAATATATTTAAAAGCACATGGAATATTGTAAGCTTTAAAATTTTTGGTTTCTATCTTAAAACATTAATTACATGAAGAATTTTTTTTTCCTGATGTCTAACAAAGATTTTTTTCCCTATTATCAATGCTAGCAACTACTTTAAAATGAAAATGACTCAATGACAACTCAGAAAAAGTCAATAAACCACTCCTAGGAGACAAAATGCTTTGAAGATCTGATCTTCATTCTAAACCCAGTGCAGTGACCTGAGAGGTTGATGAGGGACGTGGCTAAGCCCAAGCAGACAGACAGGACTTGGGTTTCTCATCCTACTTCAACCCGAGCATCTGTACTTTGTTCTGCTTTATACTGATGATGTATAAACATAGGATTTTGGAAATGCACCAGTGATGACCTGCTTATGATTTTCTTGTTGGTACCATACAGAACCTGGCTGTAATCCTATGAAAGAAAAGTTTGTCCAAAAGGGATAGCTGTTCTTACTATGCATAATCCTGGGTAAATTTCATAGTAGAATAGGTAAATTTGGGCCAAAGTTTAGCCCAGATTCATAGCCTAAAGCTCTGAATAGTTTTGGTGGTGGAGGATGAGCTACCCCTCCTATGTAGGTGAGGCTGAGAGTTGGCAGTTGGCCTAAAAAGAGTCTGGGTTGGATCTGAAATTGTGCTACTATCAAGCGTCATACCCTGGATTGTATTTTCCCTCTATTATCCCCAAAATTCATATATGTATCACACAAGGAGAGAGGCTAGGCTCTTATACACTGTGGTGATTTAAAAAGGACCTGCATACACATTTGAAGAAAATTAGTATGATGTCCTTCTTTGGAAACCAGTGTGTGGAGTGGCAGCCATTGTCACTGGGAAAAGACACATAGCCAAACATGCTCTCTCAAGACAACCATTTGGTGACTTCAAGAGTATGGGCTAGATAAAGCAGGAGATGAGGGGCAAAGAGGTGCTTACTCTTGGACATACATGAGGCAGAAACAAAAAAAAAATTAGCTAACACTTACATCAATTATAAGCATGAGGCAGAAACAAAAAAGATAATTAGATAACACATATAGATTATATGTTCCAAGCACTAAGTGTTTTATAATGAATTATTTATTTAATCTTCACCAAAGACAGGGGAGGGAAAGAAAAAAAAAAAGGAGTCAGCTCCTGCTTGAATCTCATGAACTCAAAGACTAGGGCAGAGCAGGGCTGGGCCATTCAGTTCCTTCCCTGGTCTATATTCCAAGGCCACTCCAAGCACTGGAGACTTGTATTCCTATCAGTTCCAACAAGCCTCTGCCTTCTTACCTGGCTATGTCCTCTTCCTCTTTGTTACTCAAGAGTCTGACCTAGAGTTATATGATTTAGATTGATCATATGGCTCTTATTAGTGACCTTAATTCCAAGCAGGATATTTCATTTAGCTCTTTGATGGGCTTCTTGATGCAAATATGTCAAAGTGGAAACTGTTTATAACTGTGAAATGTATATAACAGGCACCTCTGAACTTCAGTCAACATTCCCAAGATGAACAGATGAGGTACAGGAATGAGTTGTAGGCCATCCTTACCTCCTTGGTAATGGGGAAAAATATATTAGGTTACTACTACCTCGTTTGTTTGCTTTTGATACACATCAAAATATCTGTCACAACCATATTTAAATTGTTGCCTAATTCAAGGCAAGCACCTCAATCAACAGAACTTTGGCAGAGCCCATATACAGAATCTAAAATCAAATTGGAAAGCCTCAGGTATGACTAGCCTTCTAAGTTTACCATACTTTTTCTAAATCTCACACAGTTCACCATTCCATATGTATCTCCCTAGGTTAGCAGCCTCACATTTATAGTATACAAAGGCCTTCACCTCCCTTATTTATCTTTTTATTTCCATAGCCCTTCAATGTCAGCTCTCTGCAAACCATTTCTCTGCCTAGGGCTTACAGGTTGAGACAGTCAACGGGAGAAGATGCGCCCTCTCTTCCAAACAACCAGTGATTTTAATTCTTCTCATCTTGTAGCCTGCAAGTCCAGGATCAGCAGCATCATTATTTTACATGAATCTCTGATAAGGAGATAAGGGAGACATTGGGATCAGATCCCTCATTTATGAGCTGTCCTGTATCAACAGCTGGATTTGTCCAGCCCATGATTATGGTGATTAGCAATTCACAAAAGCAAATGTGACCTCAATGAATAAAAATCTAACCCAATATTTTTAATCCTGAACCAAGGACATGCTTTTTGATTTCTAGAGAAAGAGAGAGGGAGAAAGAGAGAGAAAGAGAAACATCAATGTGAGAGAGAAACATTGACAAATGTGCATGCTCCAACTGGGGATTGAACCTACAACAAAGACCTAGGTATGTGCCCTAACCAAGAATTAAACCTACAACCTTTTGATTTATGGGAGGACACTCCACCAAGCTGAGCCACCCAGCCAGAGCTAACCCAACTTTTTAACAAGTGTTTAAATTTGTTTAAATTATCAAAGATTTGTTCTACAATATAAGTTTGATACCTCCTATCAGACAACTAAATATTTTTGTACTTTGCAGTTTTCTATATTTGTGAAAAGAAATTATTGAAAACTAAAAAGAAATTATCAAAATAATGGGGGAAAGGCAAAATAATATAATGAAAAGGAATTAGATACATATATTGGAAGTTCTAAGAAAAATCATAAAATCAACAGTTACCATTTTCTTGGTTTTAAGTTTTGATTAAGTGTCAAAAATATGTTCAATGGAGATGTTAGTATTGCCTTAACACAATTAAAAGTTGGTAAGTTCTGATCCTATTTATATCTAATTTCTCTCTCCCTAAGTATCATTAAGTTGTAATTATAGGCCTTCTGGCCAAGATAGAGGTGTAGGTAGATATATTGTGTCTCTTTGCACAAACAAAGAAAGGGCAACAACAAATTTAAAAACAAAAAAAAAAAACAACCAGAAATGCCAGAAAATCAAATGGTATTAAAGTCCAACAACCAAGGAGGTAAAGGGGAAATGTTCATCCAGACTGGCGGGCCAAGACAAAAAAAAAAAAAAAAAAAAAAAAAAAAAAAAAAAAAAAA